>VNJO01010319.1:0-21752 GCA_008042535.1 Drosophila tani | reverse complement strand
AAAACTGAGAGACTAGTTCGCGTAGAAACCGACAGACGGACAGACGGACAGACGGACAGACGGACAGACGGACAGACAGACGGACATGGCTAGATCGACTCGGCTGGTGATGCTGATCAAGAATATATATACTTTATGGGGTCGGAGATGCCTCCTTCACTGCGTTGCAAACATCTGGTCAAAATTATAATACCCTCTGCAAGGGTATAATGAACACAACACAGAAAAAAGAAAGAAAATCAACATTTCTTGCCAGTTCTCTGCCCACCCTCACCCCCTTCCATCAGTCCCTATTCTTTATTGTTGCTTTTTCAGTGCTCGGCTTTGGCTTCTCCGCTTCTTTCCCAGGCTTTTCCCCGACTTTCCCTGCATTTTCCGCACATTTTTTTCTTGCGACTTCTGCTGTTGCTTCTTCTTTATATTTTTTTGTCAGGCAAACGAGATCCTTTATTTCTTCAGGTCCAGAAAGGCTGCAAATGGTTAAGGCAATGGAATGGAGAAGAAAGACGACTTGTAGGGAGCCGGGGCAGGATAGATAGGTATGTGAACTATTTTTCTGCGAGTGAAGAAAAATGAGAAATGGCTTGTCTTAAGGACTGAGTCGGCTTGCACAGAGAATGCGCTTATATGTTAGAATATATATTGTAGGTAATATGGTAAGGGGTTAGACTTTTTCCAATCATTTCAAAAATACTTTCGAGAAAGTTTCTAAGGATTGTAAATCATTTTTAAATAGTAAATATAGGAATAATCCTAACCTAGCCCTCTTTTTTGAATGATATTTATACAAAAATCATATATTAAATGACAATCAATTTTTTTACAGATGTTATACAGACTTAAAAATATTTATAAAGATAAAGATCTTAAGGTATAAATCGAATCTTGATTTACGTATAAAAAATTAAGCCGATTATGAACATATAAGAACAAATAAGAGGTCACTTAAAAACATAAGCATACTATAAAGAAATATTTTTTTGTTTAATTTAAATATAATTTAGTTATCTTTTCAGTGAGTATCCTTTTGGTCGTTTTAAAAAGTTTTTGCAACTACTATTTTTTTTATGCTTTGCTTTTTTTTAAGTTTTTTGCTATTTTCCATTTTGCTTTTCTGCTTATGGCTGCGTTGATTGCGTTCTCTGTTGTTGTCTCTCGGATGTCCCTGCTGCTCTTCTCTTCTCCCTTCTCCTTTCTCCTTTTCTTTTTCCCCTTTTCCCGCTTCCCCGTTTATCTTTTTTTTCTCAGCTCAGCTGTCTGTCTCTGCTGTCCGCCTATTTGTATGTGGCTGTATTTGTTGTTGACTTTTTGTTTGTCTTTTTTTTTTTTTTTTTATTCTTTTTTATTTGCTTATATTCCACTTGGATTTCCATTTTTTTCTTGCTGTTGCTGTTATAATTTTGTTGCTTCATTCTTTGTGGGTTAAATATTAAGGGAGTTGGGGTAGGGGGGGTGGAAAAGCCTGATCTGGCGAAGATAAAGTGAAATTCTCTTGCTTGTTTCTTTGCTTTCTGTTTGCCCATAAAAGTATGCTACAAAAACGAGTTCTCCACGCGCACACACACACTGGCACTCACGTACAATAGGAGCCACGCCCACCGCCTCCTTGCAGTTGGGAAAATGCTGGCGAAAATGATTTTCGGTTTTTCTCTCTTCATTCTCCTACGTTCCATTCTTCCCCTTCTACAGCAATTCTTCCCCAGTCCACGCTTCACTCTTCTACTTCGATGACGCTGCCATTTCGCTCACTTTTGTTTTCCACGCGGGATAAGAAGAGAGGAAGCTGGGGAGGAGGAGGAAGAGGGAGAATTGTTGGCGGAAATGGTGGTGTAGGAGGCTGAGGGGTTGGAGCAAGAGTGGCTGTGACAACGGGAACGCAATGTGCGCGAAAATGAAATAAACTTTATGGCTAGTTGAGGATGAGGAAGGATGCACTGGAAAAAATACTAAAGCTTTTTTAAAATGGTCTTTAAAGTAAAAATATAAAAATTAATTGTAAGCAGAATTCCCTAGATTTCTTTAGGAATGATTGATATTAGTTGCCTATAACTCGTTATTTATAAAAATTCCAATAAAATCTGTATATAGTTATTTATCCCTATATATTTTTAGGGTTACCTATAGTATAATTAGGGAATAAAATATATAAGATATTGCTTAAATTCCTCAAAGTTTATTTTTTTTTAATAAAAAGAGGGCCGTTCCTTGTTAATTTCCTTTTATTTGTGCATCCCTGCAATCTATAAATATTTTTTTTTAAATAATCAAGTAAATACTCCGTAATTTTTAATGCCTTTTTTCGCTGTGCATTGAAAGTGGGGGCTCGCCTGGGCGTAGTGAAGTAGGGACACGGCAATCGTCGACATCGATGCCACGACGGAGGCCAAGTTGAACAGGCGAGAAGCGTGTGCAGCAAGTGGCAATTTCACGCGGCAAGCTTCCACACTCTCGACAGGATGTGGCCCGAAAGAGGAGTGGAGCCGAGTGGAGCGGAGCGAGGAGCATGAAAAGCCGAGGGGGGCAGCATGAGAATGGAAATGGAAGGAAGGAACGGAGGGACGGGGAGGAGGAGCAGCAGCGGCGGAAAACCCATTTTGTATTCAGAGCTCGTAAAGTAGAAAGCGGGGACCGAGGAGAGCCGAGAGTTTGTTCAGGCAATCCCCAAGTGAGGGGGCGGCAAAGGGCGTGCCGAGGGGGCTAACTGATGTTTTATGCTGTGGGTTTTCGAAAATCCTGCGTTGCGTGTTGTTGCTACTGTGGTTTCACCATCACCTACCACCGCTACGCCCCCGTACCTACCTCACTCACCTGGCAAACGCATAAAACCAAGCCAAAAGGCAGCAGGAACAACAGCAAAAACAACAATGGCAGCGTGCAAAATAAAGGAAAATTGGTAAAAGCAAACTAGAAAATGGCGAAACGTTCGAAAATTGCCAGCAGTTAAATTTTTCAGTCCCGCCACCCCCGGCGCGCACAGTCCGAAAAAATGCCATAAATGAGAAATGAAACTTGTCTCTGGTGGTACCGAAAAACCTCTGAAATAAACGCAACCCAAACCCAGGTCATAAAATCTGACGAAATTAAAGACAAAAGATCCAGTTTTCGGGAGTGAGAGAGCAGCATAAACTGAAATTTATCGTACACTCAAAAGAGAGCTGTAAATAATCACGGAATATTTTTAGTAACTTTATTTTATTTGTACTCCGCCATCTCTGAAAACTACGCGGTTGCATTAAACTAAAAACTCTAAAAATAGAATAATCACGGACTGTGAACTTGGTTAATAGGGGTAAACTATTATTGCATAAATTTAATATCTTATTTCAAGTAAAGTTTACGAAGTTTTTTACGTGTTGACAAGTCAATTTAATGCTAATGCATTTATTGATGATGATATGATAAATATGATATGATATGATTTTAATAGAATATAAATGAGTTTTTAGTAGTTATATAAAGACCCATAAATAAGGCTTAGACAAGCTGTTGAGCAGTTTAAAATACATAAGATTCTACCAAAATAATAAATAAATAAATAAATAATTATTTTATTAATTTTATTATTAATCTTTGTTAAATATTTATTGTTTTTATTAGATAATACTTGTTTATAAAATTGTATATGCTAGGAAGTTAATGGCTTAAAAACCCGAAAGACAGTTATATTTCTAAAGACCAAGATGTCATACTTCTTTGATATTTTACTTTCAAATATATAATAATGTGATACATTTAAAATTGTGTTTAAAAATATTGAAAAATAAATAAAATATAATTTATCTTAAGCAAGTTATTCATTTAATTACGCGCTAAACCGTTAATCCGTTTCCCATGTATAACCCATTAAATCTCTTCCCCAGCAGTGTCTGTATTTTTTCGCAATCATCAACTCCTTCAGAAAAATAAAGACACTGAACTACCACGAACTTATTCAGAGAAGGTTGCACTTCGCATTATTTTCCTGAGCGCTGCCATGAATTTTTAAGCCATGCATTATATAGCTATAGCAAAACTCAGTACATATACATATGCATCCACGTATATATGGTGGAAAAAAACACATATTTGCCCACACGACGTATACGTAATTTGCGCATATTGCGTATTCGTTGCATTTTGCTATTTAGCCGGCAAGTTGGCAGCACAGCACAGCAGCGAGCAAATGCAGCAGGCAAACACACTCCTTATGGCTTATGTAACCCACAAGTGTGCAAAGGGGGCGTGGCCGGAGACTGGGCGGCGAAAGGGGTTAGTGGGTGGCAGTGTCAACAGTGTGCAAGGCGGAAAAAGGGAGCAGAAAGAGCGAGCTAGGGAGCGAGGAGGGAGTAATATAAAAAAAATGAGTGTGTGAGGAGTGTAAAGAAAGGAAAACAGTTCAACTAAGTGAGCAGGCGGAGGGGTGGCAGGTGAGGGTAGGGATGGGGTCAAGGGGCGGCGCCGGCGACGGGGAGAATGGGTGTCAAGCCAAGCCAGCGAACGGAAGTTGAGTTACAAAATTAAATTGATAATTTTTTTCCCTCTCTTTTGCCTTTTCAACTGCATCCAGTGCATTTGCTGCACAGTGAAAAATAGGTTGAATATATTTTGTAAAATGAAATAATTTATTATTAGTCCCATTACTATTTTCTTTAAAAAAATACATGTTTTCGCTACAAAATACCTAATTTCTCTGAATAATAAGACAGGAAAATATACATTTAACTTAACATAAAATGTTCCTTTATTTTAAATAGGTTTGTCAAGAATTTGGTTATTAAAATATTATTCTTTAGATCCCCAACACGTCTTAAAATATTATTCCCTCAGTGTACTTCTGAATAAAATAAAGAAAGCGCAGAAAAAGTTGACTCTTCCATAGAGAAGAAAAGTGGAGCAGGGAGGTTTGGAGAAGAGAAGAGATGAGGTCAGGGGGTTGGCAGTGCGGCGGCGGGTGTTTTGATGGGAGGTATGTGCCAACAATGGGCTATGTTGTCGACGTCGTCGTCGCCGTTCCGAGCTGTTCTCTGCTGTAATGTGCACCGGAAATGCTCCAAGTACATTCACATGCCAGAAAGCAGCAACAAGGAGGAAAAAATGAGGAAGAAATGGCTTATACGGCGGAGAAATCTCCTTCAGAGTGCAAGAAAATGGGTGAAAGAAGCCAAAAAGGAAGCTGCCAATGCACTGCCCTCGCGGCTGTGTGTGTGTTTGTATGTGCGTGAGAATCTCCTTTACTCTGACTGAATGTGCGAGTGTGCTGGCAAGGACAACAGACGCCAATGCACTCAGGCGAGGATGTAGCAAGACAGAGCTGAAAAAAAGTGGCAGAGAAAAGAAGTCCCAGATTGGGGATACTCTAGGCAGCAAAGGGTGAGTTAGCTAAGCGGAAAGAAAATTTATAAAAAATAATCCAAAATATATAAAGAAACCATTAGGAAGTTTATAAGATAAAATTCTTAACAGATTTTACATAATATTAGGCATTCTTCGCTTCAACAATATTATTTTATTACATCTTTATTTTTCTTCTGCTAATTATTTATCTATTCATGTGAAGAAATACAAATAAAATAAAACGTAACTAATATAAAGCTGGAAATGATATATACGTCTATAAATATTAATATGCTAATATTTCCAACACTTTTAATGAACAATTCCCATTGCTATCATAATTTAATTAGATTATTACTGAGCAAAAAATTTCCCCAGGCAGAGTATCCTTTTGAAGCTGAAAACCATCTTTTCGCATATTGAATCGCTGGGAATGTTTCATTCTTTCATCCCCTTTTGATTGCTGAGCGATTTCTTTTCGATTCCTGTGGTTGTGGTGCTTCCCTCTCATCATATACATATATATTTACATCTACACAAAGTTTAACATATTATATATATCAGCTTAAAGTGACCCAAGATATTCCAACGATGCCCGATGATGGGGAAGTCAAACCAGTGGTCAGGGAAATTGCTCGGTGAAAACTTCTCAAGCTCAGAGCAAGAAATTATTTTTAGCAGTCGCCATTCTGTGTCTGATAACCATCTCTCAAGTTCCCTCTACCCCACATTTTCCTCTCGTCCTGCAACGACTGCTGTTAATATGACAAAAAGCAAAGGCAAAAGTTTTTCCTTCTTGCAAAAGAAGACGAAGAAGGAGCCAGAAATGCAGACAAAGTTTTTCCAGCCAGAGCGAGATTGCAATGCTCCGAAAATGGAAAAGGTATATACGTGGAGAGGAGAAGAAAGAAAAGCCAGACAAATTTAAAGGCTGCTAAAAGTTTTTGGCCCCTTCCTAAAAATCACACAAAAAAGCAGAAGAAAAGTAAGAGAAACTAAATGAAATTTTCATGTTTCTTCAAGGGGCAAACTCGTTCTTCTGCAAGGAATTTGCGAAAGAGGATCTCCAGCATACAGCACATAATGCCCCATGTTCATTTGCGGTTTCCATGAATTTCCCTGCACCCAGTGATCAACTGCAAATCGGCTTTGATTTACCCCGAATGATATTTTCTCCACTTAAGCTCTGAATTTTCCGGAGAAAAGGGGGAGGCGTCTTTCGTATAACTTTTTACGGGGTTTCATGGCTGACTTGTGCTCAGCCTTCCATCTGCACCTTCTCCTCCTCCTTTCCCGCCGAGTGGCCATAAGTTGGCTGTTAAATGCTACTTACGACTCGCAGGAAAATTCACCCCTCTGTCGGAAAAATTTATCCAATCCCCCGAACCTCCGCGGCCACGTCTTTGCCTATTACTTTTGGGCTCCATAAAACTTTGTCCTCTTCTTCAGCCATTGACTTTCCTTTCTTTTACTTTTCTGCTCTCTTTATTTTCCGAGCTTGTTTTCTTTTTACTTCTTTCTTGTTTTTTTTTTTTTTTTTTTGTGTATTGCGCCAACTTTTGCCAGACATTAAAACATCCGAGTCCTGCCCAAGTATATAAAATATCGAAACGGGGGCGGGGGCAACTTGGGTGTGGCACCTTTTGGCGTTTTAATTACAACGCAAAAGTTCCCGGCGCCGCCACCTCGGAAGCTGATGCTGATGCTGAGGCTGTGAGGGGAAATGCAAATTAATCGATATCATTAAGGTTTATAAGAAGACCACGCCCCCACGACTCACTCTTTGCGCCATTTTGCGGCTTTCTTAGATGTGCTGGAAATTGTGTAAATGGAAATGGAACATAAAATTTCGTTGGAGGCAGAAATAGATCTTCGCATTGTTTAGTTATGCAAATTAATTGGCCGCGTCTGGCATTCGAGAAGTGAAGGGAATCCAATAAGCGGAACCCCCAGCTCCTCTCCGTCGCCATCGTCATCCCCCTGGCCCCTCGAAAATGTTAATTTCTTAATGATCGACTGCCCTGATCAGCCTTCGACGCTGCCAAAAAACAAAACAATCGGAAAGCTGGCACACAGAAAAAAACACAACTATTGACAATGAGTTATTTATTTTCGTTACTTATTCATTTTTAATAAATATTTTAAGTCTTTTATTTATTTCAGAGTAAAAATAGCTGGTAAGTTGACTTGTATCATTTTTACTAAGCCTTTTCTGTTCATTTGTCTCGATATCTTTATCGCTTTTATTAATTTTTTTAACCCTTAAATTATGTTTTAAATTTATATTATATTATATTAAAGGCAACACCAAAACAAAAGTTCATTAAAATTAAATCAAGTCTATAATGCAACTTAATTTAAATGGAAATTAAATAAAAAAAGGTATTAATAAGTATTACATAAATGACTCAAAAGAATTTCTTAAACTTTGTTATGAAAATGAATTGTATTTAGTAAGTAAAAATTTAATTTTTTTCTTCACTGATGTTTATTTTCATTGAGTTAGTTTAACTTACAAAATTATTTCAATATTTACAAAATATATTTACAAACAGCCAATATCCAACTCCCTTAATAAAAATAAATTAATAAAGCTACTAAGAATAAATATGTTTTAACCAGATAAAACTATAATGATTGAGATTACTTAAATGCAACCTAATGGAGTCGTTAAACTTTGACGACAGTCCCAAATCGATATTATCTTTCTTTCACTGTACACCAAGCAATAACGAGGCAAAAGGCGAATCTTTAGCCTAATGAGATTTTTCAACTTATGACAAGTTATGCTAATTTGTTGAGCCACCTACGACCACCCCGTACCCCGTGACCCCTTCGGATTTTGTCAGTATCTCTGCGGGGGAGTCTCCGTCTCCGTTTCCATTGCCGTGTATCTTCTCGCCATTGTTTAGCTCCACTTGACTTCCATTCAAGTCACTCCAGTGGCCGGCCTGACCCAGTCTTCGGTCTTCGGTTTCCAGTCTTCAGAGACAATTAACAGATGAAGATGAAGAAGCTCGAGAGCTAAAAGCTGAGAGACTCGAGTGCTCGAAATTCGAACGCCGCGTGTCGGAATCTGGGGCCGTATTATGGGATATTCGGATATTTGGTAATGTGTCGGGGGCATGGTAATGAATACTTTAAGTGAAAGCTGTAAATGGGATCAATTCCGTGAATTATGTTTATAACTGCGAAAGGCTTAGGCTTGTGGGTGGTGTTGGGAAATTGGGTTCACAGCTTAACCACGAGTATACGTTCGACCTTTGAAGGTGTTACACTACTGAGAAAACAATGCTGTTTGTTTGGGATTTAAATGGTGTAGAAAAAAGTGAGTTTAGTTATTATTTTTTATTTAAAGAATTTTTAATTTTTTCTTAAATCTCCTGATGTTTCGAAATTATTTTAATCTCTTTAAATATTATTTGCTTAGATAAATTATTATTATAAATTGTTCTTAAAAAATACGGTAGCCAATTTATTAAAATTATAGAATGGGTGATACATTTGTAAACTCTTAAAATTATGTTTAATTACAAAGAAGCCCAACTACATAGTTTCCCTTATACAAAACTGACATATTTCGATCACAAACCAAATTCCGATTGCATAACGACTGGTATTCGCACTCAAATCTCTCAACAATATGCGGTCTGAAAGATTTATACAGATACCGCTAATTTTTTATCGCCGTTTTATTTGATTTTTGGCAATACACCACCGAACGAGCGACCGCAAAAAATATGCGGAGGAAGAAATAAAATCAAATAAAAATAAATAATTATAAAAAAAACACGCGCACAAAAAAATAAAATAAAATAGAAAACGAAAAAAAATCGAAAAGTCTTTGACAAGTTGAAGCGAAACGTGTTGCCCATGATGGATGGGCATGAGCGGGGGCAAGGAGGGGCCGGATCATGCGTGGGATAACACCGAAAAAATTCAGTTATTTCTGACAAAAAAAAATCAAATAAAAGCCATGCCATGGAAACCGGATTGAAACTTTATTTTTTGTGTGCTCTTTTTATTTTTTGTTTGTTTGCTATTTTTTTGGGGTTTTGTTTCGCTTGATTTGGATTAGTTTTCGCTTGGATGCTCAACGCATTTACACCCGCCGCAGAGCCATGTGTCACTGAGTAGCTACTCAACCCCCCACCCACCAACATTTTTCAAAGCCCCTTCCGCTTTTCCTCCCTGTATTTAGCCCTCAATTTCTGCCTTTTTCACTTCCGCTCAAGTATGCCTGCGGCATGACGTATACGCCATGTTGCCGCAGAAAATAGAGCAAAATTACGCATTTAGTTAATCGAATCGGAGCGGAGGCCTTTTCATAAGAATGAGTGTGTGCACTGAACGAAAAAATATTAAGCATCGGAAATAGATTAATCTTTATTCATAAGTTAATTTAATTATCCAATTTGGAAGCTACAAATATTTATATACGATTTATTTATATCTTATTTCTTATTTTTAATTGTTATAAACATTTTGAATAATTTTTTTTGTGCCTCTATATATGTTCATATGTATTTGCCATTGCCATAATGGGTCATAAAGCATACTCACATTTGTATTCACACTCGCTCATTCATCCATTCCCTTCGGTTCAGTTCAATGAAGTGGGCAACTGACACACACCACACACACACACAGTGTTTTATGGGTTATAGTACCTACATACACATACCTCCTATATACCCCATTCCCTCCTCACACACTCACTAACCGTCACGTTCACACTCACTCACACACTCATTGATTCATTCATTCCGTTGACTTTGGCTGCTCCTTTGGCCCAACCACAAAATGCATTTCTAATTAAGTTAATTGCGGCAAATGCTAAACTTAAGTCACTAACCTAAATTAATAAAAGGCGGTGAGCTGGGGCCGGGGTTGATATGATGATGGTGGAGAGGTGGGACGCCCGGAATGGGAGGTGTGAGCATATTGCGTGCTTGGAACTCAGCTGGAGACATAACTACAAGTTGTTCAAGCAGCGATTGCTCTACATTTTACTTTGTGGGGATATTAGATATGTTTTTTTTATAACTTAAATATTAGTTAAATGAAAAAACCATCTATACTTTATTGAATATCTTTTATTAGCTCAGATAAAATTGTAAGGCTCTCCCTTTTAAGATATTTAGCTTGATTTTTGTGTAGTTTTTATTATATTTATATTTCCTCTAATTTATGTATCTGATAAGTATTCTATACCATTTTAAAGCATACGTTTTATTCAGTTACTTTTAACAATTTTGTATAATTTTTTATTTACTCATAAAACTCCCATAAATAATAATTTATTAAGCAGAGCATTCGTAGGTTTTCTTTTCCAAATTAGTTTTATTCTAGCTGTTGTTATTTCATTTAATAAATGTTTTTGTCCTTGTAGTTGTTGCTGTATTTGTATTGGTTGTTTATGGAAACATTTGCCGACGGCTGTCGCTTCATTTCACACCAACACACATCGAGACACGGGAAAAAAAAGGGTTCACAAGCTTGAAAACTTAAAATAAAATACAAAATTCTTAAGAAATCCACCTAATATTTAAAAAAAAGAAATAGCAAACAATATAATATAATTAATATACAAATAAAAACTACGTAAAAGTTTTCTCAAAAATATTTTAAGCTTCTTTGAACCTGGTAAGGATTTTCTAGATATCGGAAATACTTTTATTCATAGTGTACGAGTGTGTGGTAAAGCGGAAGTGAGCAGCGCGTGTGAGCGGAAGAGACTGAACAAGAGGAGGAGAGACGTAGAGAAAGACGGAGAAAGGAAGAGGGAGTAGGAAGAGGACAAACCGCCATTGCCTCCTGTGGTGTCAACTCCCTCTTCATTTCAATTCAATTCCAGCGAGCTGAGTTCGGTTCAGTTCGGTTTGGTTTGGTTTGGTTTATTGTTCCACTTTTCATGTCAAAGTTATTGTAATTGTGTTAAGGCATTTCCCGTGTACATCCTTCACACATACATGCACACGATGAACCCAGAAAAAAAGAACAACAACAACATCGAAAAAAAAGAAAAAGGAAAAGCGCTTGGCTATAAATACAAATATATGCGGGAGTGGGTGCGACATAATGAGGAAACGGGGTGTGAGGGAGCAGGCAGCGACACTTGTTTGACTTTTCCCCTCACACTCTTTGCCGCTCTCTTCCGCTCTCTCTCCCTCTCTCTCTTTCACTTCGTTTATCCTGCATCCTTGTGTGTTTTTTAACGCACATCATTATCATTCCGTTTGTGTTTTGAACGGGCGCTCAGAAGAGGAGAGCAGCAGCTCGACACAAAAGTCCGAGCATCTCACACGGCTTTCTCGGTCGCTCTCTCTCTGTTTTACCCACATCATGCCCTCTCTTTCGCCTTGGTCATTGGCTCTCTTTCACACCCCTTACCGTTTCTATCGCACTCTTTCTAACTCGTCCAGAAGTGAAGAAGAAAGGAAAGATTTGTTTCGAGGACCGAAGCTTGGAATACGCTTTGCTAGGATTTTTATATTGTTCTGACGATAAAATTATTTAGATAAAATTAAGTCGATAAATCGATCAACTTAAAAAAAAATCGATTAGTGTATCGATGTATTCAATTATGAGTAAGGCTAACATCTTCTGAAGATGAACGCCGTCTTCCTACCGAAGCAAGTGTGGCCGAATCTTCCAGTTTTCTAGAAATTCTCTGTGGAATCTTATGCTATTTAATATATATAAAAAATATTTTTAAAATATACTCGTAATCTTTTTTAAGATCAAAAGATTTATATAAACTTCACTGATCACAAATTTAACACCCTCCTGAAAGGGTATAAAAAGCTTATGCTTTTTGCCTTAGTTGTTCCTTTTTTGCGCTGCTCCTCGCTCTCTCTTTCTTTCTCTTTCCTTATTTTTGTTCTCTTTGATTGTGTGTGTATGCGTGTGTATGTACACAAATAACAAAAGGATATAACAAAAAAACGAAATCCAACAGAAAGTTTTGACACTTTTATACTTGGCTCTTGGCAAGCGAGCGACCCGAAACCCACCCAGAAATCCAGCCCACAATCCATTTTCCACACTTTTTCTACACCTACCTACTAGCACCCATATACCACCCACTTTTCCAACCTCTTTGGGTGTTTAATGGAGCCTGGCGCGGTTTTGTGCTTTGAAAAGTCGAGCACACACACAAGACCTTCCCTCACTTTCCTCGGGCGATTGTTTGTATGTGTGTGTATGTCTGGGAAATGGGTCTATTTGGGCTAATGTTATCGTTACTTATGATATCCATAACAGATTATGGCACCAGGTCCTACGTTACGCTTAGATAACTGTATAAATCTGTATAACTAACTAGAATTAGTAGGGATTTTAAGGCTTGGGTAGTAATATTTGGGAATTGTTATTATATTTAAAAGGATTTTAAAAAGATGTTTAAGGAGATAATATAATAAACTTTCATACCATTTCGGATTGCAAATCTAATAATATGATGTCTAAAAGTATGCTACAAAATTTCATACATTAAATTGCATACTTTTCGACACTTTTAGAAACGATATTAAATAAAATAAAATAAAGTGTTGGAATATTTTCAGAGATTCATCCCATATTTTAATAATAGCATTTATTTATATCCCATTTCCAAGTATTGCTGTTCTTTCTCATTAATATTTAATAGTTTATAATTGACGAAAGAAGACAAAGGAGAATAATCTCATCATTTTATGTCATTGTCACTTTAAACATAATTTATTCATCAAACAGAATGTTATTGAAAGAATCAACGAATGATTATACGGATTAACCACAAAGAGGAGTTCTCGAATTCATTAGAAGGGCTATTTAAGCCCTTTATTCATACATGTAACCCTTCGTGTAACCTTTCCAGACCTTTGAACTTCAGCATCAGTGTCCTTCTTGTGGTTCACTTCTCTTCATGTTTATCACGAATTATAAATCAAAATTGTCATTCAGTGTAAATTGGTTGCCCGCAAAAGTCCTGCGAAGCCAGCTTCCCTTTCCCCCTTCGGCTTCGGTCCCTTTTCCACCCATTTATGCAAAGTAAGCCACCCACCGAACACCACTCAACTACCCCTCCAAATACCGCCCTCCAACACCCCCCGAGAGACTCACACTCACACACACGTGTCTGAAGAACAAACAGCAATTCCGAAATGAATTTCATTTTACAAATATATTAACAACTTTGCGCAACAACAAAACAAAAACACGGAGTAAAAGAAAAAGAAAAATGAAAAGCATAAGAAAAAGAAGCAGAGCAGCAGCAGCAAAAACAATATCAGAAAAGCACAGCCAACATATGGAAATGGAAAATGGAAAATACGACAACAGGCGACGACGCAGCCTCAAACTCAAACACATTACATATAACAGTCCCGACTCCATAAATGGAACTTGGGAATTATTAGGGGCTAAATTATTAGTAGCCGAGTTTTAAATATTTTACCTTTAACTTAATCTTTAACTTCAAGATTTTATGTTAAAATTATTTGTTGATATAACATCTAGCATTAATTTCGATATTTAAAATTTCGATTATTACTGCGATAAATTTCAATATGCTATAATGCTATAACTTACTTTTAGAAATTTATGGTGAACGATAGCTTATAATTGTCATCAGATTGATATTTTAAGAATATTATCCTTTAAATAAAGTCTTAAGTCTTAATAATCGATAATATATCGATAATATATTAAGTACTAGAAACTAGAATAAAGACTTTTAAGTACTCATTAAATAAAAGTTCAAAAAAGGTATGCTTAAATATTAATTAAAATTAATTATTTAAAAATTAAAATTCAAAATCCTGACAATAATAGGATCATAAAAAATATGCTTATTATCCCTTAATGAAAAGTCTTAAAAATCGACAATAAATCGTTATTTGGACGCTGTAGTCGATACATTTTTATGATATAGATAATAAAATTTTATTAGAAGTTATAGTTTAAATACTTGAAACTAGAATAACTTTAACTTCAAGATTTTATGTTAAAATTTTTTATTGATATAACAAATAGCATTATTTTCGATATTTAAAATTTCGATTATTACTGCGATAAATTTCGAAATGCTATAATGCTTTAACTTACTTTTTGAAATTTATGGCGAACGGTAGCTTATAATTGTCATCAGATCGATATTTTAAGAATATTATCCCTTAATGAAAAGTCTTAAATATCGATAATAAATCGTTATTTGGACGCTGTTGTCGATATATTTTATTATAACGATAATACAATTTTATTAGAAATTATAGTTAAAATACTTGAAACTATAATAAAGACTTTTAAGTACTCATTTAATAAAAGTTCAAAAAAGGAATGCCTAATTATTAATTAAAATTAATTATTTAAAAGTTAAAATTCAAAATCCTGACAATAATAGGATCATAAAAAATATGACAACTTTACGGATCCTCCACTGTATATCGATGTGTGTGTGCCCCTCTGCGTGCGTATTTCTGTGTGTGTGTGTGTGTGTTTGCACTTGTGGGGCAGGCAGCGAGCATTTATGCCCCCGAAGGCAGCGCTGTCGGCAGCAAAAACAAAAAAAAGAGGGGTAAAAAAAAACAAACCGAAAAGCGCACAAAAAGCGTAAAGCGGCGACGGCGACGCCGACAGCGGCAGCGACAGAAGCAGCAAGCGAGCGAGCGCCAGCAACAACAATCAATTGCCAATCTGTCCCACTGAAAAAACAATTGCACAGACATCACACAAGCACACACACTCACGTACATGAGCCGTTACTTCGGCGCTCGCTCTCAGTCGTTGCTCTCAAAAACAGTATGGCCGAGCTGCACAGCGAAGAGTGTGGCCCAGCTGCAAGAGTGTGGCCGAGCTGCAGCTGCGCTCTCGCGCTCTCGTGCTCGTGCTCTCTCTCCCTCTCGCCGTACTGCTCTCTCTGTCGCTCTCGCTCAGCATAACAAAAAGCCAATTTTGTTACTTAAATGTTTACGCTTGTGTTTATCTTTTGTATTCGGTTTCTTATTAGGTTCTCATCTCGTTCTCATCGTTTAACAATTTGAGATATGATGGTGTGACTGTGAGTGTGTGTAAGTGTGCCTGTGTTTGTGTGTATTTTGATTTGTGTGGGGAGCTGCCAACACAGAGAGTTGGAAAGGGAGGGGGAGGTGGGGGAAAGAGAGTAAGAGAGCGAGAGATGGTGGGGTCACTCGTTTGGTGTTGTTGTTGTTTTTTCGGGGGGCTTTTGCTAATGAGTGTGATTTAGACTTGTCGAGCTGGTTTATTATTTTGCGGTGTTTGCGCTCTCGTTGTTGTTGTTGTTATTGCTCTTTGCCTTTGTTGTTGCCTTTTTTTGTTTTTGTTGTTGGTTTCTTGTATTTTCTCGCTTGTTGTTGCTATTGCTATTGATGTTTTTGTGCGCGTTGGTGTGCGCTTTTGTGTTATATTGTTTTTGCTGCCCCTTATTGTTGTTGCGCCTGTATTGCCCCCCTTTTTGGGGCGAAACTCTGCGGTTTTCCGTTATTTAGATTAAATAGTTTTGACAGCTCGAAAAACAACGCAAAAATTGTGACACAGAAATTAGAGAATTAGTGGAATTTATTAATGTATCAAATATTTTCCAAAACAATTTAATTAATTCTAATCTAATAAAATATGTAGTAATGTAATCGTTTAAATAGTTATAATTATTAAAGAACAACTAAATTATAATTAAATGTTAGCAAAAACAGCTTATATTAATATAAGTTAGGACAATTTATCCATAAAATCAACATAAAATCAACGAATTTCTGATATCGATTGCTGATAAACGATCGACAATTTATCAACCATAAAAATCGAATTTCTGATCACATTTATCGGCCATCAATTTTCGAAACAAGAGCTCGGTATGTTAAAATACCGAAAGTGTCGCATTAGCATTTAAAAATAAATAATAATATCGTATCAATTAATTTGGACCCGTCTCCGCCTCTCTCCCTCTCACCATCTTTCTTTTCGGCGGCAAACAATTATCGTATAAAATTAAAACGCAGAAAAGCAACAAAACAAACAAAGGCAAAGGCAAACACACAACAGCAACAGAAACAGAAAAATATTAAAGTCAATTTGCGAAATGAGAACGCTTCGCCTTTGGATTTGATATGTTAATGTGTGTGCATACACACACACACTCTCGCTCCCTCTCTTTCGCCCATTCTGTTGCCGTCTCTGTCTGCTTGCGAGTTTATCTGTGTAAGCTCTGTGTGAAAACATGGCCCCAGTGCTTTGCGGTCGACTCGATGGTGGGCTGAAGCGAGGGAATGGGGGGATCACACAGCATATCAGGCCTGAAATACAAACCTCACTCAAGCACTGAGAATAAAACCGAGTATGAAAGAATAAGTACGCAGAAAAATAATTTATCTCTTATCTACATATAATGGATATATTTACCATATGTAATACATAAATAGTGTTACCGTAGTTTCTGTCTTGATTACTGTTTATTTCTTTGATTTTATTCGCTCCTTTTATTTCAATGTGTGTTTCATCTAATTTATAAATTGTAGTGTGAC
Organism: Drosophila tani; assembly: GCA_008042535.1. Lineage (NCBI taxonomy): Eukaryota > Metazoa > Arthropoda > Insecta > Diptera > Drosophilidae > Drosophila > Drosophila tani. The sequence goes on along the minus strand of VNJO01010319.1, from coordinate 4,917 downwards.
CGTAGTCTTTTCTCTACTTAATCCTAATTTTCTTATTGTCTTAATTTATCTCTATTTGATACAGCGGAATTGGAACACAAATGCGGAAATTCATATTTACATAATGCTACTTTAACAAAATGCTGAAAGGGCTACACTATGCAATATTTAGTACTCAGATAATGCTTACAATAGTTTATTTTATATTAGATATCCTCTCACTAAATAAATACTTTCTAAACTAAAATTTCATACTGCCCCCCTATGTAAGCAATTGCTTAAGAACGATAAAAAGGTAGAAAAATTCAGTTTCTCTTATTATTTAATTATACATATTATTATCTTACAATTTGTACCCCTAAATATTCTTTATCCACTGAAGTATCAAAAAGAAAAGGAATCTTGAATATTCTGCTCAGCGCCAAAATGTAGGCAATATTTTTTGAAAGCTCAATGCCGGCTTTTTCTGGCTTCGTTTAGGGTTTATTATAGAGAGACTCTAAAATTATTCTTGTGATCTTAATAATTGTGAACTATTTTGGAAAAAAAGAGTTTCGTTTCTATTAAAAATATACCATAAAGTTTATATTGAGTGCCCCATTGTTTTCTGTGCACTTTCGTAGCTAAACACTCGCATAAAAGAAAAGTACAGTGGGGAACACATTTGAATTCGTCACTTTCCGACGTCGCCACAGGGATTACGTTTATATAGCCTGTAGCATCGCATCGGCCGTAACATAAAAAAAAAACATACATATATAGAAAAGAAAACACAAAAGAAAAAAGGAAAACAAAGCAACCTAATAACAACAAAACATACTAAAAACAAAACAGCAAACTGAAAAAAATCGTCAACACAGCAACAACGATGACGATTGCGATGCCTTTGGCGCTGCCTCAGTTGGCGTCGCTGCCACCGTCGCCGTCGCAGTGGCTGCTGACCAAAGCAAAGCAAAGCCAGAAGCAATAACAAAGACAACGTAAAAAGCAATAACAAAAGCAAAGTGGGGTGAAGTGGGGGCACAAGGTAGCATGCAAAAAGTAATTGGGAGCACAAAGAGCAACACGAGAGCGTTGGCTGCGACGCCGGCCGAAGCAGCGCGGGCGCAAGGTGGCGCAACGCAACAAGTTCGATGCAACCTGCTAGGTCCCCAATACAGAGGTGGGGGCGAGAGAGCAAAGCATGACTGTCTCTCCCGCTCGCTCTCTTACTTTGCTCGTCGATTTTGGTTTGTTTGCGTTTTTGTTGGATTGTCAGTTTAGTGGGAGCGAGAGCAATTGGGGGTCACACCGTGAGAGGGAACGGGATCGGATGGAGAGGATGGTAGGGTAGAGCGAGAAAGGGGGAGAACACCAACATACTGTCAGTCATTATTTAGCGTGCAATGTGGCAGCAAAGAGCACTGTAAAAAATTATAAGGACAAAAAATAGGAAGTAAATTGAAAAATATATATATAAAGTAATGAAAGAAGTTAAAACTAGGATATTGTCAATATCTTTTATAATTATAATATATTTGAAAATGGATTAAAATGCATTTTAAGAAATAAATAAATACTTGACACTTCTGTTAGCACATTATTTAATTTTATCTTTTAGCAGTAGCATTCAGTGTAATAAATGACTTGTTTTATACAAAGTTTAAGGGTTATAAAGACTAAATTACCTTCAATAAATAGCTTAAAGTTGAAAAAATTCACATTAGTTAAAATAATGACCTCTATTTAGATTATATTCTTCTCTCAGTGTAACGAATATGGCAAAGAAGCAATGGAGGAGCGGTGGGGGTGGAATGTAAAAGCTTCGTGTGTCTCCTCTGTGTGTGCGTGTGTCGTTTGTGTGTGAAACATATTGAGCAAACAAGTTCGCAGCTTCTGAGCGAACAGCGCTGCCGCCGGGTGGGTGGTTGTTGGTGCGAGGAGGAGGCAGAGGCCCACCGCGAGAGAGCATGAAACCGTGAGGGGCAAAGTGAGAGAAAGAGAGAGAGAGAGAGATACGGGAGACGCTGCCCGTCATCGGAAGTCAATGTAACAACAAACATGCAAACACAATATATCCCCATTTCCCCCTTCGACCATATCCACTTGTTTTTATCTTTGTATGAGTGCGCTGGAGTCTCCCATTTGTGTGTGTGTGTGTCCGCTCTCGTGTGGAGTTATTTAAGCTCTCTTATTATTTCATTTGTCGCTTTTAGCTTTTGTCTTTCGTGTTGCTGCTTGTTGTTGTTGCTTTTTCGCCTCACTGGGTGGCAGCAGCAGCAGCGACAACAACAAGTACAAATATAACAAAAATGTGGTAATGTGCGAAAGGACTTTCGTCATGCTCGCCAAACGCAGCGTACGCTGAGCTGTGCGCTTGATTGTTACAACGAAAAAAATACAAATACCCTTTGGGGGAAAAGGGTATTTTAATTGTTAAAAATATAAATTAAGCATTTATGTTTGTTTAAAATTATTTATTTATGGGGAAGCATTATTTCAATTTTTATTTACCATTTTAAAAGCTAAACAAAATAAATAAAATTATTACTCTATAAGGATAATCCTAATTTATTGTAAACATATCTATTTACGGAATATGTAATACAATCTCTCCAAAGTCTAAAGCACAAAAAGATCTTCTGCAGCATCGGCGCACTAACCCCTTGCGTTGCACTAGAATTCTCAACTAGATTGTCTGATATGCCATTTTTTGATACCAAGTAATTTATTTATATTTACAAAATCTTTTTTTATATTTAAATTAATATGAAAAACTAAAGAAATATTGTTTTTTGCTAAACAACTTTAATTTTAAGAGATGTAAATGATGGTCTTTAATTTTAATGATTATATATTTCTTATTTTATTGAGCGTCTGTTTCTTATGCTTCTTCTTTATAAAGTGAAGTTGGCTGCGCCTACTTCCAATATTTATCATGTTAACGATACTATCGTGTACAGAACTATCGAATACATACAATATTATATTCTATAACAAGATGTTCACACTTAACGCTGCTTACATAAATCATAACAACATGGTCACACTTAAAAATACTCAATATATATATGTTTTCAGAGAAATATCTGTTCTTTATAAAAACATATTCTTTGGCTTGAAGTGATAGAGTATGGACACAGTCACTTTCCACATCCTTTTGCCTTGTAGCTGTTTGTGAATTTGATTTTACTTAAAAGTGTTTCCTTTTTCTTTTTACGGCGCTGAAGGAGGTTGGCAGATGTGGGGGAAGGGAAAATAGGTGGCGGAGTTCAAAATGGGCAAATGGCAGCTCGGCGGCTGCTGCGTTTGTTTTGTTTTTTTTTTTTTTCTGCCTTGTTTGCTTGGAGCTTTGCTTCACATCGCTTCGCTTTGCTTTTCTTTGCTTTGCCTCTCTTTCCGCCGTATTGTTGTCAAATTTGTTGTTGTATTTCTCTTTTGTTGTTGCAAGCCGGTGGTTGGCCTGTGGACAATTCGGCTTTTGTACACGGGGCGTATGAGTGATGCGCTGGAGGGGTAATAGCAGGGAAAGAGAGGAGAAAGAGAAAAGCGGAGGGGAACTTGACTTGGGGGAATTGCGCAAATATTTGGATTGAAATGTGATTTATTGTGACAAGTGTTTGGCTTAAATAACATGATCAGCCATTTTTTGAATGCTTAATTGTGGCGCAATGAAAGGGAGAAGCCCCCGCGCTTGGGAACGGGGAATGGAAACCAATTTAAATTAAGATTATCCGATACGGCTCATAAAATCTGGAAGCCAGATCTGGAAGGAGGTCTTTCCGCATTATACAAATTATTCCCCAAGCTTCATTTAATTGATTTTAAACAAAGAGGGCGATGGTTTTAAGGATTGGAGGGAAATACATTTAAACATGTGTTAAAATGGAAGTGTTTTATGTTATAAAGTCAGTCTTATTTTTAAGAACTTCAAATAGGCATCAGTAAAAAAAATTTTAATTTTTTTATTTCTTCGAAGTTAGTTAGTTAGCTAAAATACCTATTATTCTACCTTTTAATATTTAATATTTCATATTTAAACACTGAAATTATTACATTTTTTACATTTTTTCTGTTTTAATATTTTATTTATTTCGCGCTCATTCATGTTCTTAAACCAATGATTTTCTTTTTTAGAAATTCCTTTTCGAAACATCCATTAAGTATGCTAATTTCTGATTGAAAATAAAATATTCTGTACGTTTTCATCCACTCAAACCGTGCCATCCTCAGCATTCCTCTTATTCTTACCCACAAAAATCAGGTGTGATGCGGTATGTAATACTCCCCCGAAAATCTGATACATCCACCCCCCAAAAAGCCTGCTCATCCAAATTTTTACAATCCCTCAGAAGAAGCTTTTGGCAATTTTAGTAGCCTGCTTTCTCCGCAAACCTCCGGCATTATTTCCCCCATTAGGCTAACCCACAGAAATCTGTCAGACACCGCAAAAGCAACCCAAAAGGATAGGAAAATCGAGAAGGGTGAACCGAGAGGGAAAAGCGGAAAACGGAAGGCAAAGGGAAAACCGTTAGGAAAAGAGCTTTTCACGTATTGTTAACGCATTTTATCACCAACGCGTGGCTGATTGGATTCCCCCTTGAATTGGGTGGCTATCATGGGTATATCACGGGGTGGACTAAAAAAACACTGTAATCTGGATTATGTTCAGGGATTGGAACTAATTTAAAATAATGCAAATCAACACTTTTTCTAGAGAATAATAAAGTTTTCAAATATATTTCTGAATTTTAGTAGTCTTACCCTTTTAACAATTTATATATTTATACCAGCAACCATACGATTTATTTTACCTCTCTTAATTTTCCCAAGTGTAGTCAGCCGCCTGAAGTTGAATTGAAATATTTTCCTGGGTGCGAATGGTTTGATTTCGCTTAGTGTTTTTTTGTTTGACATTTTTCAAATGCTGTTTCGTGTCACTTCTTTTTTGGTGGGAAA
>VNJO01010315.1:0-70622 GCA_008042535.1 Drosophila tani | reverse complement strand
AATCCCGGCGGTACTGCAATACCGGGCCAACCCGCGACAGAGGTGGAGCAAGCTCCTAGCACTCCGTCTGATTCCAAAAATCAGTTTAACATTTGTTGTCCTCCAATGGAGGAACTATCAGATGTTAAGCTGATAAGAACAGATACTACACTTTGATCTTAGCCATAAGGCCGAGAAGCGATAACTTCGACTACGAATCGCCGGGGTCTCGATGAGGCAGCAGCTAGAACCAGTTGGGAATTGTAGGTACGCGCATGCGGGGAAAAAAGTATGTGCGCGCAGTCATCGCTTTTATTTACCTAACTGCATACTTTCGGGCCGTCTACCTGGTGTTGCCTCCCTTTTGGTGGTTGAATTGTTTAAACATTTTGTTTGTGCCTCGTTCTGACACATAAATTCCTAATATTGTTCACTAATATAGGTCGCTGCTATTAAAGACAATTTAAGTAAGGAAGTGAGCACTTATATAAAGCTGCAAATAGCACCGCCAGCAGAAGCAATTTTAAATAGTTGTAAAGCTCAAAATTTTGGCTTTTCGGGAAATATTGGAGACACTTTTAGAAATAAGAGACTATAGCTTATCTGGGAATGAGACAAAAATTATAATCAAATCTTAAGATTTCAAGTTATTTAAGAAAATATTCCAAAAATGAAAAAATTGGCGAAAAAATAATAGCACCAATTTGTGAAAAGTTGAAAAATTACGAAACCCTAAAAAATCTATGAGTTAACCATTAAAACTTAGTTTATCTTCTTCATTTAATATTTAATTATACTTTATAGCCCATAACAGATGTCTAGCCCATAACATTGCTTTAATCCTGTTTTATTTTTTGGCCTAATGTCCTGCTTAAATACTCTGCAAAGGTTAGCATTACTATCTTTAAAATGTTCGCTTACACTTGCTAATCTGGGATGGGTTTGTACCTTTTTCATAGTAGAAAAAACAGGCGTATATCAGTACACTTGGACCTCCATGATGAATGTACTGAATGGCTTTGTCGTATAGATAATTGGTATTTTGTGCTTTTTAGATATCGGACATACCATAGAGTTCCTTTTACACCAAAAAGACCCACCTTGCTCTAATATTACCACACAGTTTGCACATACCATCATCAAATTGTCATAATTCCAGTTTTCCTAACTAAGCGACAGTACATATAATATTTCGTACTTTGCTGCAGTTGAGAACTTTGTAAAAAAAATGTCTCATAATTGACTCATATTATATTATCTCATATTATTGACTTTCCTAGCTAATAAATTTATAAGCCGTGACGATATGGATATTCTCTCCTTTCCGTTTTTTTTCAAATATTGATATTGTGATTTATTACTGTGTTAATTTACACAGTGTATATTGTATACTGTTACTATATATAGTAACTTTTACAATAGTAAATGAAATGCTTTGCCTATATCAGTACACTTGGACCTCCATGCTGAATGGCTTTGTGGCATTGAGAGGATGGAATTTTGTGCTTTTTAGATGTCGGATCGAGACCTCTTTCCACCTCAAAAAAAAAAAACCCACCTTGTTCCAACTAACCACAAAATCTTTTTGTTAAAATCAGTTTTACATAATTAGAAAATTGCTACCATTGACGTTCCTTGCTAATAATATAGATACTACTTACTTCTTTGCCCAACCATGGCCAAGTCGATGACAATGAGAGCAGCTGAAAGAAAACACTTTGGTTGGTGGAATATTTTTGGCCATGTATTTTTTTTTTGTTTTGTCTAAGATTAAACATTGAAACATAAAACTTGAACTTGTACTTAGGTAAACATAGTTATTTAATAAATAGGGACAAAATATCATCGGAGATTACGTTTGATAAAAGCAGCTACATGCACATGCTTCCTGATCTGGACCTTAAGCTTGCGTTAAACTAGTTTATACAAGGTTCTTTCTGCCAACCGCATTTGGGATAACATGTCACAGTTTCACACAGATCTTTGCTATTATTATTCGCCTTACATATATTTCGTATAATTTTGCAAGTTACGTTTCTCAGTTAAATCAGAATGACTGCTTCTGTTCTCTCAACACTTAAATACAACATACAGAATAGAATTTACAGACTTCGAGCTTACACATACGTACAATTTAGGCTTTAAATATATGCTAGTTTAGGGGTATTACCAATATATATATATATGTAAATAACTTTCATATCATATAAGGCTTTTGCCAAAGGGCCGCGGCTGTGCGACCCGCAGCTATTCAAAAATTGTACTAGAAAATGAGCGAGTGAACCGCCGGTTGCTCTGTGAATTTAAACTGATTTCTGGCAGCGGCGGTTCATCCCGCTCTGAACGCATCGTAACAAAAATATGGGGAGCTGTGCAAATAAGAGACGACACGAAACATAAAACAAAACTAAACTAAACTAAAAACGATCAACTAAAAAACATCAAATAAAACGCGTGTCTTTCTGGTTTGGCAGCAGCTGCTAGCCCGCCTTCTGGGTCTGCTTCTGCCGCTGCAGGGCCTCGAAAGCCTCGATTTCCTTCTTCTCTTTGGCCTGGTTGCGACGCTCGTACTCCAAGCGGTGCGAGATAATGCGCTCCACAATACGCTCGGTGGTCATATCATTGCCCGAGTCGATCAGCTCGAAGATGGCTTTCGTCTTGGGCAGAGCGTACGGATCGATCTTGCCATCTTCCAGCGCAATGGGTGTGCCGCCGTGGCAGACCACATCGATTTTGAAGTGCTCCAGCAGCTCCTCGGTGACGCAATAGGGTGCCCCGATCACCACCTCGTTGACAAACTGCAAAGGGAAGACAGGGATTAGGGCTAGGATTAGGTTCCTGAATAACGAGTAAGAAAGCTACAGTCGACTGTGCTCGACTGTGAGATACCCGGTACCTAAACGTTTGCGCTTCACACTAAAAGGCAATTTAAAAATGTACATACATTACATTGTACATACATACATTGGCGCCATTATATCGCACGGCCAAGGCTCGAATGCGCCACCTGTCGGCTACAGCTTGCAACAGCAGTGCCTTAGGGCGGTGTGTTAAAATTCTAACCCTATTGCTAATATCTCCCATGTTTATCATCCGATTTTACTGAAATTTTTAGGAAACGTCCATTTTATTTTTTTTTATTTCTTGTATCTATTAACTTTAACCCGGTAATAACGAGTATAGCTTATTTAACGTTTTTTATGATTTTTGAGGGCGGAAGTGGGCGTGGCCAAATTTTAAACCAAACTTGATCTGCGTGCAACATATTCCAATGTTGTCACCAAATTTGGTAACTCTAGCTATTATAGTCTCTGAGATCTGTTGTTTCACACGGACAGACAGACGGACATGGCTAAATCGACTCGGCTGGTGACGCTGATCAAGAATATATATACTTTATAGGGTCGGAGATTTCTCCTTCTGCCTGTTACATACATTCTCGGTTGGCACTAACTTATAATACCCTTGTACCCTATGGGTACCGGGTATGAAAACCTTGTGGCTTCTCTTACCTTGCAGGCCAGGACGCTGAGCACGCGCTCGTGCAGATTCATAATGGGATAGTTGCTGCCCTTGTACGAGTTGACCACGGGATCTGTGTGCAGGCCGACAATGAGGTAATCGCCCAGCTTGCTGGCCTTCTCCAAAAAGTCCAGATGGCCCACGTGGAAGAGATCAAAGGCGCCAGCTACATAGACCTAAAGAAGAGTGATACGTTAGGCTGGGATATTCGTGAAGGATATCTACCATAGAGCTGGGGAAAAATCGATTCGAATATCGAAACTATCGATTCTTTTATTTTTCGGTCCAACATCGATTCTATTTTGGCAGAATCGATGTATCGTGAACCATTCATCTTTTGGATCATTAATGGCTTTTGAAAATGAAATCATTTCTTTTTTTTATGTTCTGGAAACGAATTCTTTCGGTATTTATGTTTTAAAAAATTATAACTTTTCTTTATTTATATTAAAGAAATTAATTTTTGGTTTGCTCTTTATATGTATCAGTATATGATCTCCATGAATTGATTTCTATGAATAAAAAAATATTTCCTTAATCGATTTAATCGATGTGTTTTTCTAAAAGATCGAAAAAAATCGATATACTGAGTATCGATTATTTCCCAGCTCTAATCTACCAGGTGCAGGATACTTACAATCTTATCGCCCGGATTCGGTGACTTGCCATCGCTAAACTGTATGATCTTTTGGGTGGTCGGCAAGAACTGACTGCAGCCGGTCCAGGGACTTTTGGCTGCCGAATCTTGACCCATGTTCGATGAACCTGGATGGGATTTCATTTGTCTTTTTAGAATCGTCACTGGGTTTTGGCAAATTTCGATAATTTGTGTAATAAAGCAACGCAGACATATGAGCAGAGTGTGTATTATATTATAGAGCGGAATTTACGTTTAGGATTTGATTTTGATATTGATTTTGATTTGCGGATTTTGGATATTGCAGGTAGCAGGTCATTTGGTTTCATTTCGCGGTTTTTTCATTCATTTCATTGAGGTTTTAGCATATATTTCATAGGTTTTCATATACATTATATTAAGTTTTTGGTTTTTTTTTTGGTTAGTGGTAAACAGTGCGTACATAGAAATAAAAAGAAGAGAAAGAGTAAAGTTGTAGAGAGCAACATACATAAATCAAGGAATTAGTCAACGTTCGGAACTATTCCAGGCAATGGAAAAAGCATAAACTAAGCGTGCGTGCCCCGAAAAAGTATATATCGTTCATACTTATAACTGATTTTGATTGATTTCGATTTATGCACAGCATGCACAGCCAATATACAAGAAAAATAAGTGCCACATAAGTAAATCCTACAATTAAATGTTAGTAATTGTCAAGTACTATGGAAATGGCGCACAAATCATAAGATTCGGCTCGCTGTGATTCTCAGGGACATTAAATTAAATTAAATGAAACATAAAAGGTATGCAGGAAGCGGAGGTGGAAACAAGCGGAATCTACCTTCTTTCTCAATGTCATATTCGGCGGATCCCTGACGGAAGTGGTTGCGTGTCAGCAGCAGCATACGACCCACCAGGTCGGTGGTCGAGACGCCAGCCGTGCGTCGTACTTCCCTGAAAGAATTAATAAAAAAAATAAAAGGAAGTTATATTTTATAAGCAGTTCTAATCCCCTAACTTGCTTCACTCACTTGTAGCGATTAGCTGACTTGACCAAGTGATATGTGTCCACACCCTCCGCGGTCATTGTAATGTCATCTGTCAACGCAAAAAGAGAAATCCATTTGGGAAACGTTTTTAAATATTTTTAATCGATTATGTTAAGCAGGCACTCACCGCCATGAACACAGAAATCACAGTTGTTACGATCGAGCACCTCCAAGGTGGTGACATACGGAGCTCCGAGCACCACCTCATCCACCCATTTGATCCCCTTGACCATCTTGACGCGCTCCTCTTCGGTGAAGACGGGCGGTCCCTTGTGCTTGGTGATCTCCTCGTCGGTGTGAATGCCCACAATTACCTTGTCGCCCAGAGCTTTGGCCTGGCGCAGGGAATTGGCATGCCCAAAGTGCACCATATCATAGCTGTTGGGCGGAACGATAGAGTCCAATTAGTGGGAGTTGTTAAACGAATCGATTCTGGGTAAAATATCGAAAAGTGTGCCGAGAAAAGGAAGAGCCGGTTGTCACCTTATCACTCGACATGTGGCGGACATGAGGTTATTGCTACCGGAAATGTATAGTCTGTGTCTCAGATAAGTTATAGGAAAAGCACTGACTGACAACAGCGACCTTCACGATTAGCAGATGGCAAAAGGTGCCATAAAATGCATGGAATTAGCGCATTCACACCCTGCATACTATCTACATAATTCTAATCGAGCACTAGCTCAGCTTGATTTTATTATGTATGTCTCCCTCCGAAAGTCGCTCTGCTGTTCTCTTTCGACTACGTCTGCTGATCCTCTGCTGTTATACTGCTCGTATTCTGCTGTTATACTGTTCGTATTTTTCTGCTGTACTGCTAATGTTATGCTGTTTTTCTGCAGTCTGTTCATACTCTGCTGGTACTCTACTGTAGTATATATTAAATGTTGCACTCCTGTCTGCTGTTGTTTCTGTCTCTGGTACTCTACTGTAGTATATATTCTGCTGGTTTACTGATGTTAATCTGCCTTTCTCCTACACAGTCTTACATATGTATACACGTTAAGGGCACACCCAAAAAAAAAACAAGAGTTTAACCTTTCTACGCGTTGTCTTAAAAGTATACTCAAGCAGTATAACGAGCTTAGTATAGATTTTATACTTCAAAATTAAATGTATACTTCAAAGTTTAGTTTTTATACTCTATAGTTTCAATTGTGTATTTGAGTATTATTTTTATACGAACCTACATCGAAAATTCGATCACATAGCGCGTTAGCTGGAATTTAGTGCTTTTCTGTTTGTCGCGTTAGTGATTATTATGAAATATTGGTGCAGATGAGTATAAAATGTATACTTTCGTAGTATCAAATTAATAAGCATCTTATTAAGAAATTTTTCATACTCAAGAGTATAGAATTCATGTAACAATAGTATAGGTTCTATGGTGATTTTTTTTGGGTGTAGTTTTCAAGTGAATTTAAAAAGCAAACCACGAGTAACAGGCTCGATCCCAAAAAGATTTGAACGCGAACCTACCCAAGGCTCTAACTCCTTATTAAAGCATACATGCAAGCCAGCTTAAATCGAAGAAAATTTGAATTTCTCCAGCCAAAGCGAGAAGCGAGGCGTTTATGACGCATAAAGCTATTAACTTGCTCGGGCTTGCGACTACAAAATTTACATAATTTACACAGAGCGATGCGATGTGTGGTCGAGTGCGCAAAAGACCAGTAGCCAAGTTGCCATACCCCCCCATACGACAGCAGGTCTTGCTCTCGTGTGCTCCACTTTGGCGCTGCGTTGGTCAAGATTGCTCTTTGGACCTGATCATCAGAGTTGGCACGTCAAAAAGCGTGGATGTTGAGAGATGATGACGATGATGATGGAGCAACCCAAGGCAGCGTTCGTTTGGCAATTTTAATTGCAATTCATAGGCAGGTTACACGCATTACACATTCCGCCCATTCTAAGCTGTATGCTTGGCTATAGGCCCACACGTGCTCCAACCTGGGTTTGGTTTGGCTTTGGGAAAGCGATAACACACTTGTGGCGACGTGAGGAGACGCTCAAATTGCACACAACACCCATTAGCTACTTATTTTGTTGCGGAACGGAATTTTTGCACCACAAATAATCGCAATTATGGACCGCGTCAGAGAGACATTTCTAAACCTTGTCGCTGAGTGGAAAAAACACCTGTTTTAATTTGTGTTTAAAATAATTTTTGAAGACCTATGGTATTATCAGAAGTACGGAAATGTATTTCCTTAAAGAAGACTGGCTATCTATATTTTTACATTATAATTAATGCACTTAATTCTACATTGTTTCGTGACACTTCTCGAGCTAATAGCTTTTGCATTTACACAATTTGTACTGGAATTTCACTTTTATTGAGTGAGTAAATGGGGCTACCAGACTGAGATATGTACAAACGTGTACAGGTAACATAACTTGACCAAGTGCGTTGTGATAAGGAGTAGAAACGTCACCATTATCAAGCTGGTCACCAAACATGATATCGATCGCTGTGTGTGGGAGTCCCACTCCCGCCAAAAAGGCAATAAAAGAAGGTGGGGACGATTATATAATTATACAATTAGCCCGCGCGTTTTGCATCACGAATAATAATAATCGATAATAACATAAAGTGATCAATTCCCTCAACAGCTGTCCCAGTGTCTGGGCCGCCGTCGCTTCGATGCCTTGATAAAAGCCAAGCAATTAAGGAATCTACGTCACGGAATCCAAACATAATGCCGAAACAGAAACAGAAATAGCGCTTTTATTGTACTAAAAATAAACGAATGATTATGCAGGTGACCGACGGGTTCGAGTGATAGTAACCAACCGGAGAGCAGGGAAGCAGCTAGTAAAAACGTGGGCCATTCATTAAACGAGGCGAAGAACCTTTGCTCCCGGAGATTTTTGCAGTACAGAAAACAGAAATCTGTGCCGAGCAGCGGCATATAGCATTGTACTCTATATGTAGAACAGACCCAGGGGCCGCTTAATCAATTGAGTGAGCAACGAGCAACGGGCAGCGACACAAGCTACAGCAACGACGACGACGACCGTTGCTGATTAAAAAAATATCACGCGATTCTCCGTAGAATTTGTGCTCTGACGACGCGAACCCCACAGGCTGGAATCCGTGGGGCTCAGCCCAACCCAGTGCTCTTACAGTGTTGTTACGAGAGTTCCATTCCCATTCATTCGTGTTTCCCCTGGCCCAGGGGTTCATTGACTTGCCCGAAAGGAGGGAGCAGCGATTGCTATTGCTAGAGCAGCACTTGCTTGCGTCAATGATCAATCTCTTCGGTCGATTAGAATATTTGGCTGCGCGGCACAGTACATGTGCTCCCAGTCGCCGGGTTAATGGGCAGATTCCACATAAATATACCTCCTGCTTGTTTTTATTTTTGAGCTTGCAAAATAGCAGCTGATGTGGATGGAATGTGTTATGTTTTCTAGGTCGGCCTTATCAGCCGGAGGACTTCCACACCGACTGGGTGTGACCCAGTGACAGCAGTGGCAGCGCGATTTAAGGGAGAACAGATTGTCAACATAACCCCGGAAATGCCCAGGAATTTTTTTTTGTCCGGTTTCTAATCATCTGCCATATGTTCTTGACTCTAAATTAGGTGGCAATATATTATACTTTTAAACTTGACATTCGAAATTTCATGTGCGTAGCTCAGACTATTTTTAATGATTCCCTTTTGGGTGCAAGTCAGATTTCCAATCAATTCCATCAATGAAAGGTCAGCAAGTTGATCTTTACTATATTTCAGTGTTGACCTTTACTTTCTTTTAACACAAGTCCTTGAGTTGTATTTAAAATCATTGGAGCAAACACCCTTTAAAGGCTGTCTAGGGTTTCTTAATAGATTAACCACAGTTAATTAATAGCTCATTTTGGAAGTAATTAAAAGGAGAAGTCATATATCCTTTGAGATTTTAGCAACATTTTCTTATTTGAAAGGGACTTTATAGCATGGACTATTATAATTTGGAAATACTTTTTGCGAAAGTAAAAATTAAAAATTAAAAATTGCAGCCTGTTATTAAACCCTAAGAACAATCAAGAAGACCATAAAATACCCGTGCCTATTTAATTCATCTATTATCAAATAGATGCGAGGCAGCAATCTTTATAAATAATGCTTAATAATTTAAACATTTGAATTGTGTAGAAGAGGCAGGTGATAAAAAGGGCGCAGAAACTATAGATTTGTTATTCTGTTAATGGTAATCAAGAATATGCTGTTGGATATGCTTAATACCCTATAAGTACCTGGTGCAAACATCATGTAATGTGGAAACCCTGCCCAACCTTCAATTGCTTAATTATTTAAACATTCGAATTGTGTAGAAGATGCAGGTGATAAAAAGGGCGCAAAAACTATAGACTCGTTATTCTGTTAATGGTAATCAAGAATATGCTGTTGGATATGCTTAATACCCTATAAGTACCTGGTGCATACATCATACATCCTATAATACCTTCCCTTTGTACTTAACAGTAGTGTGAAAACCCTGCCCAACCTTCAATTGTGATGCCCAATTCAGATTTAAGGCACATAAGTGAATGCCGGATGATTATGATGATGACGTCGACGGCGGCCAAACGTGCCAGTATTGTGGGTCAATGGCGGCGGCATGAGGTGGGACTGGGCAGGGACGGGGCATGCGCAGGCCCGCATCACGTGATGTTTCGGGGCAACCGGCGGGCTGCCACAGCCAACACGGGCCACGTAAACGCAGCCGCCTCAGAGGAACATAAGAGAGGGACGGGAGGGAGGAGGAGCAAGGCGGATACAGTGGGATACCCAGAACATAGCTTGCCGCTCGCACAGTTTATATACACAGAATCGTACGATGATTTTATTTTCGTTTTCTGGGCGTGTGCCTTTGTTTATTCGGCGGAAAGAAGAGGGGACGGGGACAGTGTGCACAGAGAGGGAGAGGAGTGTGAGCGGGTGAACATAAACAATAGATGTATGTAGTTTTATTTATATAAAACGCTTGGCGGAAACCGCAATTGAGGAACTGATAAAGCAGAATAACTTGTTATGGTAGGCCATCCATCTACAATTCGTATCGCTGTCTAATGCGCCAATTTCGATAAAGATAAACCGGTTTCTGTGATACATTGCACCAAAATCATATAATTATAGAGGAACACAAAATGATAGAAGATCATTGATCATATATAATAGATTGTGCCTTCCAAATAAAACAAACTAAGCTCTCTTCGTCGAAATCATATAATTAACACGATCAGGATTGATTTTCTTTAAATAAAACTCTATATAATACTTCCAATTTAATAAATTCTTTGGGTATTCACAATGTTAGCTTTGTAAGTCACTCGCTTATAAAATAAAATATGTTTGGAGTACATTTTAAATAAATTTACATACGAAATGGGCAGTTTTCTTGGCTAAATAGTATAGTAAACTCTGGATAATGGAAATATAATTATATGTTCTAACCACTATAGTGCACTTTTTACATGTATATTAAGAGCCGATTAATGTGATTAATTAAATTCATGATCAATCTGTCTCCATCAGTGGAAGGCGATGGATATAATAATGTTTGCCCAGGCAGACCTTGAACCTGAAATAGACATTTTGGCCGGACGATGACAAACAGAGCAGATATTGTGTGGGCTGCAGTACAGACGAATCCCACAGTTCCACACACACATCCGCTAATCAATTCGACAAGAGGCCCTGAACACTCCTTTTCACACCCCAAATAGTATTTATCGCCGGCTGATTACGAGCACTGCTGCCCCGCCGTGGAGCAGACGGAACCTACGTGGAATTGTTCTACCTTGACTCACTGTTCGCCCCGACCCCGCCAGTAAAGTGACGCAATGGGAACCGTTAGCTGCCCTACAGAGCGCTCCACAGACGACGACTCCACAGCTGTCGTCGTCGCCGCCGGTGGAGTGTTCCCCGTGACTCACCAGCCGTCGCACCAGACGCGGATCTCCTTCTTCTTGGAGCTGCCGTTGCAGCTGACGCAGCTATCGCCATTCGCCCGCTTGTCC
Source organism: Drosophila tani (assembly GCA_008042535.1). Lineage (NCBI taxonomy): Eukaryota > Metazoa > Arthropoda > Insecta > Diptera > Drosophilidae > Drosophila > Drosophila tani. The sequence goes on along the minus strand of VNJO01010315.1, from coordinate 59,446 downwards.
GCCATCGCAAGCTTATTATTGAATCTTCCAATTACAATTTAGAACGGTGTCCGGCACTAGAAGCACATCGGACGCGTAAGAGAAAACGAAAGGCGTTGTTTTTGCTTTGTTGATTTGATTTAATTTTTCAAGGCGGAAACTCGACGACGTTCACACTTCGAGAGCTGTGTGTAATATGTTCTGAGCTGCGGCGACGCTCGCTATATTTATTCCCCGAGCTACTCAGTTTTCAGAGTCTTGCCTATAGCCTTGCCTTATCAGCGCGCGGGCGCATGGAAATGTTTAGGTACGATTCGGTGTGGGTTTTATGAAACTGCAAGTACCGTGAGAGGCGGGTGGATTACTTGTATTGCCTGTATTTTTTTTTTTAGTTTTTTCATTTCTCCCATTGAGTGGATGTTATCGATACATCAATTTTTCGTGTGCGAGCTGCGTGAGCGATGAATACCCTGTCGCGCTGTTATCGATTGTTGGTATCGTTGTGCTTCGCGCCAACAAGCAGCCTGATTGTTCGGAAAAAAAGGACGAAATTTGCATACACTGGAAACAAATGTAAGTCATTTTTAGAACTACAAAAACAAAATTAACTAAATTCCTTTTTAACAGCTGAAACAATGATTTGATCCACTACTCTTCACTTCTCTCGATGCTTAAATAAAAAACTAATTTTGTCGATTTTAAACAAAAACCAAAAACTGCTTGAAGTGAAGTTGTGGGGATGCAAGAATTTTGAGATCATGATCTGTGATCATGCTCGATCAGCAGAACTATCAGTAACTGTTTTGGTCTGGTGATCGTGATCTACACATATAGATAAATGCCAGATTTTTCCAGTTATACATTTTTTTACTAAAGAAATTTCATTTTGAAAAATACTTTTTGGCTTACAAAATATTAAAATGTAACATCTCTTCATCGTATCTTTTTTAGTATAATTTCGAGTCCATATATTTCTGTATCTGTTTAAAAAAACGATTTTAAACCTTTTGGACATATTTTTTTAGAAATATGTATTTAAATACATTTGCTCATAACAAAATGTCACTCTTTAATTAAACTGTTAAATATATTGATCTACCTAAAAAATAACTCAACTATTAAAATGTTCTACATGATTTACTAATATTTCTGCTTATAACAGGTTCTTGTAGAGTGAGGGAATATAAGCTCCTTTGATATACTTTTAATGCTATTTACATATACAGAACTCCAGCAAGGGCTTTTTACCTGAATAGTCTCATGTCCCTCAAAATACCAAGGTACGTTATATAGCAGGTAGGAAGTACACCTCGGCTCGACTCGATTCTGACAACCTGCTTTCTTTTTAGTTAATTTTAATAATGTTTTTCCAGATATTTCTGGGATTTTTGGGATTTTCTGAAAATATTTTAGTTGCTTTTCGGAGTCGACAATATGCGGTTTGCTTTGATTTGTGCTCTTCTAGGAGTACTCGTCTCACATTTCAGTGTTCGTTTACAAATACAATTCTAATATACGTTTATTAACTCTATTTTTAGAGCGCAGTCGTTTTCAGATTTACAAACTTTGTCTGTAAGAGCCACAACGAATCCTGGTTCATATTTCACACCTGTCGTCTGAAGGCACTCAGCCGAGAGAAGGTGGCTGTTAATGTAAACGGCTCTATTCTTTATTCGGCCAACAACATTTATGCACGAGGAAAGATGCTTAAAAGGGCTAGTGGTCTTTAGCCTTGGCTATTTGACGTTAAAGTTGATGTGTGCCGTTTTTTTTTCGAAACAAAAATGATCCCTTCGGCAAAATTATCTTTAATCTCTTTGAGGAATTCACAAATTTTAACCACACGTTTCCTTATAAGGTGAGTATAAATATTTAGTCAACCAATAGCAAGAAACATTTATTTTCAGAGTCCACAGTTTCTACAGGGATTTTATCTGAAGCCCGAAAAATTACATCTTCCCATTCCAACTGGTGGTTCTTTGTTCAAAAATTAACATTTGATACCAACGCCAGTTTTAAGTTCGTTGAGGACTTGAAAACATCATAACCACACCAAAAAAGAATAAAATAAATTCCACAATGCAATCAATATCAAAAATATATCTTTACTCAACGTTTCTTAAATACAACTGAGGTAACGACACTGCCCACCTTGCCACCAAACTTGAAAGTCGGCGTGGGAATCGTGTGATATTTAACGAACTTCTCGCCGAAGCTTAGCACCAGCTCCTCCTCAGTCCAGTTGCAGGACGTAATGACAAACAGGCTGTCGGAAGTGCGTAACAACTTCTCCACTGTCGCCAGATACAGGGAGCGCTTCTCCTTGGGATTCTCGGGACAGAGGCTGACCGCATCGTAGGTTCCCTTATCGTGCACAACATCAAAGTCGCCCAAGTTGTCCTGGGGTTGGGTGAGGTCCGCCACCTTGTAGCTGATATCCAGACTGTTGTCCCGAGCAATGTTCTGCGCCAACTCAACGGCCTTGGGGGAGTAGTCCACCCCGGTCAGCTGGCCGTAACCCTCGTTGGCCAGCCCCACGAGGAACATGCCGTTGCCGCAACCCAGGTCAAGGACTCGGGCCGTCTGCTTATCAATCTCTTGCTGCTTCACCAGCCAATCAATCACACGCTGCTGCGAATCCTCGTCGAACCAGATCTCGCCCACATCACCGTGGCTCTTGTAGTTTCCGATCTCTCGCGTGTAGCTTGATTCCCAGTACTCCTTAGTCCCCAACTCGGATCCGTCCAGTTCATTTTCCATTATTATACGGTTGATAGGCTTGGATTGATCTTGAATTGTCTTTTGTTGATCACATTTATTTAAAACAGCTGATGGACAAACGGAATGGCCATCGGTATATCGATATAAATACCGTGACCACTAAAATTTCAGAGAATTCTTTGCAAAGTATGATTAACTTTAATGGAATTGTAACATATCTATTAGATGGATCGTCCCGATTTAAATTAATTGCATTTGAAAATAAAAACAATGCGGTTTTGAAGCCATGCCCATTTGAAATGGAAATGAATCGATAGAATGCATTTTCCTGCTCGGTATATTTTTGGAACTATTTTTTTTTTGTAAATATACTAATTTTCCGGTGCCGATGTGGTATATTTTGACGGTGCAACCGCGGTCACATTGCGTGGCTAATAAAAAAATAAGCTGCTAAATTGGAAATATACAACAAAATACGCAATAAATACAAAATATAAGGAGCTAGGCAATCAGTCTGGCCCTGATAATGAAATCATGCTCGACCACATTCAGTTTGGGCATTGTTTAGTAGCCAACATAAAGTACATATTTTAAATTTCACGTGCTAAATTCAGAAAAAATCCTTCCACAATTGCTACGCGACTCTTGACTCTCTCTGACCACTACGACCGCCACCGCCAGTAACCGCGCGCGATGTCAAAGCGAGGAGCGAGAGCGAACCAGATGATGGCCTACGTTTCGGCCGAGGAGCATCTGCTGGACTGCTACTCGCCGCTGGCGTCGGCCGATGATGTGATGGTGGGATCATCCGCCTCCGCCGGACCGGGCGCTCCTGCGGGCGTGGTTATAAGTGAAGAGCTGCCCGAGGATACGCCATCGCCGCCGCCGCCGCAGTACGACCAGAAACCCGGCTCTGAGCTGGACCCCGCGGTGGACAGCATGATGCACGTAATCTCCGACGACTCGGACATTCATAGCCTCATCTCCAGTGAGTTTAAGGGCTGGGAGGAGCAGCATCCAAGCACAAGCTTCGTCTGCGACAGCGAACCGTTCATCTATGGACTGAGCCGGAGCACGGAGGCGACAGCAGCTCCTGACTGGGCCTGCTGCACGCCGGTAAAGCGTCCCTGCAGCAGCCAGGAGGTCATAGAGATCAATGGTGAGCTTCAGAAATCTTATTGGGAACCCTTCTTGCCTGCTTTTATTTTAAATAATGTAATATTAATTGATTTGCCTTCCTTCCACCTTCCACAGACTCCCCCGAAGCCGTACGAGATCCCAGCATTGCTCTGATGCACTCTGGGGTCCTTCCCACCAACGGCACAGCCGCCGACCAATTCACTTTAGAGGAGGATGAGTACGAAGATGATCTGCAGGTCCAAGAAGAGGGAGTGATCTACCAGACCGTGGATGGGGAGAACATGGTCGTCCTGGGGGAGGAGCACTGCTGCGAGATCATCGTGGCCACCCAGGGCGTGGCCAGCGAGCAGGAGTTTGCCCGTGCCATCCTTATGGCCGGCCATGGCTCGACCGGTGCCCTGCTGGGCCTCCTACCCGAGGAACGGCATGCGAATGGCGCCGACTACATCGAAGCGGAGATGGTGGAGGAGGTGGAGGAGGACGAGGAGGCGCGTGTGGCGGCCGGCAACAATGTATACCTCAGCGATGCAGCGCTGGAACAGCCGCTGGTGCACCACAACCACCAGCACCAGGAGCTGGTCGAGGACGAGGAGAACGAGAACGAGAACGCCACGTTTGTGGATGATACGCCCATGGAAGAGGAGCGTCCCGACATCTGTCAGGTGTACGAGCACGAATTGGAAGACCACGATCGCGACGAAGAGGACGAAGACTGCATTCTGCAGCATGCAACGGCACCCATTGAGCCCCTCGAGGAGGAGGTGCATCCGGTGTCCAAGAAGCTGCCTCGCGAGCCTCACAGCAGTCCCACCGAGTTCCCCGTCAGCTCCTCCTCGATGCCCAATGCCAGCTACAACTACGACTACGAGGATGACCTAATGGTGGGCCACCACGCGCCGCTAAAGCGCAAGTATCCGCCGCTCATGAAGAACACTCTGTACGCCGAGGCCATGGACCGGCGGCTGGCCAGCATCTGCCAGGCTCAGCCGCAGATGAGTCCCGCCGAGAAGGTCTCCAGCTGGGAGACGGCCCACAGCAACGAGTGTGCGGCCGTCGAGGATGTGGAGAGCTTCCAGGCGGACTTCGAGAGGCATGAGGCTGCTGAGGCGCCTCTCAAACAGCACAGCTTTGTGGAGTTTCGCGAGGCTCTCGTTCGGAACCTGGAGAAGATCAGCCGGGATATCATGCAGGTCTCGGACGAATCAACGAACCAGGAGCAGGAGGCCAGCTCCCAGTCAGCGGAGCGGCCTGTGCATCGGCGCCTGCTTCACGTCATGCCCACCACCGAAGAGACCATTGTGCTGGACGACGACGACGAGGAGGATGAGGAGGACGATTGCTACGAGGTCATGGACATGGACAAGGCCTCCGTCACCACGCTGATACCCGAGGACGAGCTAATGCAGGCTCAGGATCAACCGCCGGAATGCGAGGAGATTGCCTGCGAACAACAGAGACAGCTCACCAAGAGAACCTCCACCACGGACCTGGACAGCAGCGAGGCAGAACCTGCTCCTGCTCCGCCCTTGGACCGGATAGTGACGCCCATTCCCAGTGCTCCTCCTCTCTGCTGTGCCCCTGTCCCTGCCCTTGTCCCTGCCCCTGACCCTGTCCCTGTCCCTGTTCCTGTCCCCGTCCCTGTCCCTGCCTCTGCTCCTGAGCTCCTGAGGAGCCCTGCTTCCAGAGATGTGCCTGAGCCTGCCGCCTCCGACCTTCAGCTGTCCAGCGTTGTGCTCGACGTGATGCGGCACCAGGTGCAGATGCACCAACAGCAGCAGCAGCTGCAGCAGCAGCACCAGCACATGTATGGCTACCAGCAGGCAGGAGATCAGAACCCTGAACGGTACCTGAACAACTGCCCCACCATGTTCTACGAGCAGCAGGAGTTCTGCAACTATCTGGGACTCACCGAGCTGGCCACGGCCAATGCGGTGGCCACGGCCATGCGGGAGCTGGCCAATAGCACGGTGGCAAGGCGCTCGCTGCGAGTGCGGCCCCAGCATCAGCTGGACAGGATGCGCAGCGATGTGCGTGGCAAGCGAAGGGATAGGGAGCGCCACCAGCAGCAGCAGCAGCAGCAGCAGCAGGACAAGGACAAGAAGCAGCAGCAGCCGGTGGCCTCCAGCAGCAGCAGCAGCGAGAACAGCAGCAACTCCGACAAGGAGGACAACCTAAGGCCAGAGGGAGCCAGTTGTGGTCCACTACCGGCAGAGGAGGAGCAGATGCAGCAGCTGCCGTACGACTATTACTACCGGGGGCAGGGAGATCACTCGGAGCACCAGCAGCACCAGCAGCAGGAGCGCTGTAAGTCCTTTACGGAGCAGGTAGAGCTGCGGGAGGTACCAGGTAGGTCACCGAGTCCACACAGATCCCAAACCCCCAAAGAGAGCGAAGGGAGGCTCCCTGAGGAGCTGCAGCAGCAGGAGCAGCAACTGGAGAAGGCAGGCAGTGAGCGAGCTCGGTCCGTGGAGGCGGCCTTTGCCAAGATCTATGAGGCAGCCGCCCCGGCCCAGTCCCAGCTCCTGCAGAGCATGCAGCAGCGCTTGCGCCAGGCGCGTGAGACCAAGCCCTCGATCTACATCATCCAGGCCACCAACAATGCCCCAGCAACGCCCCTGACACCATCACAGGCGCACCTTATCGATGGTTTGGGTGAGACTGGGGCTCCGCGTCCCTCAGCCTTGATAGCCTCGCCTGCGCGAGCGAGTCCTGTGAAGGCCGCTCTGCCAAAGAGTGCTCCCAATCCCCCTCCAGCTCCAGCACAGCTTGCTTTTCCACCTCCAGCACAGCTAGCTCCTCCACCTCCAGCACAGCTTGCTCCTCCTCCACCTCCTCAAACTCGCTTGCCAAAGACGCAAGCCAAGCAAGGAAAGGAAAAGGAGAAGAGCAAGGCAACAGCCACCCAACGGCGCCGCACTACCGTCGGGGTAGGGGCTTCGGGCACTGCCGGGGGGAAACAGGCTCGCATCCGGGACCTCGTGACCCGCTCCACCACGCACCTCAACTCGAAGCTGCTCCGCAACCGCAAGGTGAACCTGCTCAAGAGCTACGCCTTGTCGGACGAGACGATGGCCCAGCGACGCGGCAAGCGCCTGAGTGGCGGCACCCAGAGTCCCAAGAAGGGCAAGCAGCCCTCCAAGATGGCAAGGGGCACGGTAGCGGGGGGCATGAAGAGACCCCGGGATCCCGCGGAGAAGGGCTTGCCCAACCAGCATCGCCTGCTGGAGCAGCAAGTGGGAGGCACCACCAACACGGCCCGCCACTTTGCGAAGCATGGCAAGTCTTCTGTGGTGACTACTACGACCACGACAAGTGCCAAGAAGCCTCCTCCTCCCATCCGCCTGACCAAGCGCAGCAAGCGCTCCCGGGCCAAGTCCCTGCCGGCCACCCTGGAACAGGTTGGAGCTCCCCCTACTGCTGCGTTACGAGGCTTGGATGTGTCACGGCTGGAGGCGGCAGCCAACAAGGCTCACGTGGAGGCGGCTTCCAAGACCCCCCACCACCTCCCAGCTCCCAGCCAATCGCCTTATGCCAAGCCCCTTCTGATTTACCCCCCTTCGCCCACAACGCCGCCATTGAATTCCCGCCAAGAAGCGGGAATGGGTGAACCTCTTCCGGGACCAGTTAGGCTGACCGTGGACACCACTCCGCCGGGCGGGCTGCTGCGGCTGAGCGAAGGCTCTGCAGCGCTCACGAATCCCCTCTCCCCCAAGCACGGCCAGGTTCTGTACATGTTCTACGAGCTGGAGCAGCTCATTGTGCTGCAGGAGACGTGCATAACCTTCTGGAAGTACTCCAAGGTGCTGAACGTGCTGCACCAGCCAAGGCCGAGGCCGCCGCTCCAGGCCTCGCCCGCCCCGCCGCAGGAGTCGGAGCTGGACGTAAGCCAGCGATGGGTGTACCTGGGCAGGCTAAGGCGCCTCACAAGCGGTAGGTCTTGGGAGTAGGGAGTTTCCCCTGATCCCCCTCTCTGATCTCTAATCTCTGACCCCCCACAGATACCGAGATCTTTGCGCCCTTTGGCAGCCGCCTTTGCGTGCACAACTCCACGCCCGTGTACCTGGAGATGCAGAGCCGGTCGCTGGACCATCACAAGCGCGAGGTGAAGCTGACGTCGCTGCACGTGAACGTGTACTACTTTTGCGAAGAGGAGCTGCGTCCCCGCATGCACTCGGTGCACCTGGACACGGTCAACTGGTAAGTCACACCCTCTAATCTTCCAATAGGGATAAGGATAACCCAACTCCTGATCCTCCAGCGAGGGCTCTCATGTGGTCTACACGAGCATCGCAGAGTCGCGTTACTTTGTGATGGCCTGGCAGCAGGAACTGGTGATGGGCCGGCCGCGGTCGGGCATCTGCAAGTACTCCCTCACCCCCACGCTGGACACGCTCGCCTCCATTCGCGAGTTCAAGCAGCTGCGCCACGAGCTGCGCCACATCGAGTGCCTGTCGGAGGACCGCCTGATTGGGTATGGGCAGACGCGCGTCACCGTGTGGGATCATCGGAGCGGGGACACGCTGATGAACTATGATTTGGGGCGGCCTCTGGGCCGCAGCCTGGCCGCCATGCACTACCCCAGCCTGGACCTGGACCAGAGCAGCATGCTGATACTCTACCAGTATCTCAAGGAGCGCGATCGGGCGGCCGAGGTGCATGTGATTGCCTGTGAGCTGTCGCATGCCACACCCTCGCATCGCCTGCTGCAGGTCCACCGGCTGCCATCGCCCCAATTCGATGACGTTGCCGGCATCGAGGCGGTGAACACTGGGGATCATCTGATCATCAAGTCTGCTGAAGATCATGAGGCCTGGATTAATGCCGCCGATCCGCGGCAATTGACCTATGTGGCGCCTTTGGGTAATGGAGCCCAGCGCTTCTATGCGCGCCACAAGTCCCAGGTGATCGAGATGTCGCCGCAGTCTCTGAGCGTGGAGAGCATCACCAATCACATGCTCAAGCTGGCCGTACAGCAGCAGCAGCATCAGCATCAGTACCAGTACCAGATGCCGGGTTAGACGAGAGTCTGAGCCAAGTTTTTCTTGATTTTAGTGGAAACTAACGAATTGACGACGCCTTAAATTGTGAACTGTAAGATCACTCGTAAGATTCATCTCGGCGCTGACAGCTCCAAATATGTAGTTCAAATATATTCGAAACCTTACACCTTTTACTCCTACTCCCAATCTTAGTCCTAACTCTAACCATCGTCATCAAATAGTCGTAAGTCTTGAGTAAGTCACACCCCTGTTAGCCTTAGTTAAGCTCTCCTTCTTCGCTACCTTTGATTAAGTGTTTTTTACTTCATTGGTTTCTTTATTTTTTCTTAAAGAAAAAAACAAATCATAGCTGCTTACGTTAACATTAATTATATAGTACATATATTAATTGTATACATAATTATGAATTCAACTGACGCTGCTCTCAGCCGAGCAGCAGGGATGGATGATGTGTCATATGAGAAGTGCAAAAGTGCAAAGGAATCACCAAAATGGATAAACAAATGAATGTCATTAAATGGAAACTTATTAAAACGTACCCAAAGGGGTTTTGTTTTCTTTATTTTTCAGAATATATATCGCAAATACTCTGAGCTCATACAAATGTACATTCTGTACAAATGTACATTCTGTACACATGTACATTTTGTACAAAGGAACAGATGGGAGACCTTGCAGGGTGTTATAACTTTAGTCAGAAGCTGGCAACGCAGTGAAGGAAGCATCTCCGACCCCATAAAGTATATAAATTTTTAATCAACATCCCAGGACTTACTTGCATGCGTCGCACGTTCTCGGAGAACGGGGCTGAGGGGACCTTCCTTTGGTGCACTTCTTCTTGTTGCTCTCATTTACACCTCAATTTGATTCTATTTCCTGCGTTCCGGCAGTCTATTGGATGGGTTTTCGGAGCCAGATCCTGACTCTGCCGCTAACAAGGCCGGCGATGATGGCCACTTGAGCTTGGAATCTAGCACTTTGAGTGCTCCCTAATGATGCTCCTAGTCTGTGGCAATGTAATCCGGCTTTACATTACTGGTAATGATCTGCTTAAAGCCCGGCTTTTCCCTTGGTTCCCATGGCCCCAGGTCCGACTGTCTGTCCGCCTGTCCACTAGTCTCACAGTTTTTGAGGAATCGGGTTTAAACTGTACAGATAGTTTTCTTTCTATTTCCATTAGTATAAATGTCGAAACGGAATCGGACCACTATATCTTATAGCTGCCATAGGAATGATCGGAAAATTAATTGAACAACAAATATAACTTCCATGGTTATACATTTTTTATAAATTTCAAGGCATAGCTGTTGTTCACGGTTTTAATTTCATTTAGATCGGACAACTATATCATAAAGAAGCGATCGGTCGATTTATATGAAAATGTAAAATAAACTAAATTTGATACTTTTCCAACTTTACCAAAATGGATAGATTTTCAATGATCCAAATGCAGACTGCAAGGGTATACAAACTTCGGGTTACCGAAGTTATCTTTCTCTCTTGTTTTTATCAAGATATTATTTGCTCATTGTTCTCTCTCATCTTAGCCTTTACTTTATTTCTAATTCGCACTGACGATCATAGAGGGGGATATGTTTTTGGTAGAAAGCATCAGTGTATTTCGATGCTTCATAAAAGCAAAACTTTAACAAAAACTTTGGATTTTTTTCGGTGAAATGCAGTGCTCAGTGGTCTGATTTTGGACAGTTTATATACATATGGGCTGAGTAATAAACCGTGAACAAATGAGCAACTGAGCAGTGAGCAGAGAACAAGTGAGCAATATGACTAAATTGACTCTTTTGAAAAAAAAAAAAACAAGCGAACATGTTCACCCAAATGAGCATTATTTACCCAACACAACTACTAAGACATTTGAATCTTCAAGTTGAGTATTCTGAAGCGTTCTAAATCTGTAGTACACCCAAAAAAAAAATCATCATAGAACCTATACGATTGTTACATGAATTCTATACTCTTGAGTATGAAAAATTTCTTAATAAGATGATTATCAATTTAATACTACAAAAGTATTAATTTTATACTCATCTGCACCAATATTTCATAATAATCACTAACGCGACAAACAGAAAAGCACTAAATTCCGTTAACGCGATATGTTATCGAATTTTCGATGTAGGTTCGTATAAAAATAATACTCAAAAATACACAATTGAAACTATAGAGTATAAAAACTTAACTTTGGAGTGTACATTTGATATTTTGAAGTATAAAATCTATACTAAACTCGTTATACGGCTTGAGTATACTTTTAAGACAACGCGTAGAGAGGTTAAACGCTTGTTTTTTTTTTTGGGTGGGGTATAAAAAACAAACCTTTTTTTCTGTGGAAAAAATATAGCAGGAGTATTCTGTACAGGAGCGCCCCCTTCAAATCGATATTACTCCTGAATTTTAGTTGAGATGTGGTCAAGGGGTAACAATCAGATATATCTGATCCCCCTGGAAGGACGAATCCAGGCAACATTGCACAAGTTCGTCTCAAGCGGAAACCTAAGTGAACCGCGTAAACAGAAGCGAAGCCGTATTTCGTGTCCATCCGCGTCCCCAAGGCAGTCGATGGGACGCCTAAAAATTGAATAACCAAAAATCAAAATAATTAAATTAAAATTTAAATAAAGTTTAAGCCACAAAGCAAACTGCTCGTAAGTAGCCCTCAAGAGGAAAATAAGACCCTAGGAGGCAGTGACGGTAAAAAGTGTGAGAAAAAATTAAAATAAATATAACAAGTGAACGTTTAAAATACATTCAATTTAATATTTAAGCCTCCAAGCTGGGCCAGCTACTAAGCAGATGCAAGTGCTGCTTGCCTCCTCCAACGATGAGGTCCCAGATCTCCAACCGAAGTGTGAACAACAAGCTGTGGACTTGGATAAGTTAAAGCAGGAAAAGATTAGCCTCCAGTCAGATATCAATGAAGCCAATATCCAGCACTTGAGCACAGAATAACCTCCAGAAACTCAGAGCAGAGCAGGACTTGGAGGAGCAGAGGAACGTTTAAATTATATTAAAATTAAAACATTAAAATAAATATCAAAAATTGTTAATTTGGTATGATCCTTCAGACCCATGTTTATATTCTGTACGTTCTGTTATGTGGTTCCGTACGGATAACAAGTGTAAATATCGTGCTACAATCTATAAAGTTGAACATCTAAAGTTGCAAAATTAAAAATAAAATTTATACATCAAAATTTTAAAATAAATTTAACAAGAGAACGTTTAAAATAAATTCAAATTAATATTTAAGCCTCTAAGCCTCTAAGCAAAGTGTGATCAACACGCTGTGGACTTGGATAATTTAAAGCAGGAAAAGATTAGCCTCCAGTCAGAAATCAATGAAGCCAATATTAAGTTCTTGCGCACCAAGAATAACCTCCAGAAACTCAGAGCAGAGCAGGACTTGGAGGAGCAGAGGAACGTTTAAATTAAATTAAAATTAAAACATTAAAATAAATATCAAAAATAAATCAAACAAATAAATAAACAAAGCCCGTGAACAGCAGTAGCAGCAATATAACAAGCGAGCGTGGTTTACCTGCGTGCGTCTCCTTGCGAGCCAAATCAGTTCAACTGGAGGAGGCAAACACTCGATTGGAAACGAAAAACCAGCAAAAAGTAGTTTAAATTAAATTAAAATAAAAAAAATTAAAATAAATAACACAAGCTATACTTAAATTAATATTTAAGCCTCAAATAAATAAGGGAACGAGCTCTTGACTGCTGCTCGATTCACCGAGAACTGATTTCTTGCCGCAAGAGACCCGGCTTTTATATCCTTTGGTGGACTGACAGGAAAGGTCGCTTGGCGATTTACTAGTTCCGATTAAAGCTATCGACCATCGAAACTTTCCTTATGGTCATCAAATTTTAAAATTTAAAAAATCAGCCAACTGTAATTAAATGTTTCCATAATTTAGCAAGTTCTTCTTCGATTATTTATGTCATTTGGCTTTTATTTTTAAGAATATACTGGACCTGTTACTGCATAACGATATTGTTAGGTTTATGATTTTGTTTTCGAAATAATTGGCTTATCAATTGCCACTTGCGCCGTGTGACCTGGAGTTTGCCCGCATTCCGATTTTCCGTTTCCCATTGACTCTCGAACTGAACTGTTATTTGGTGTGGTTCATTTGGTTCATTTTAGCTGTAAATATTCTAATAAATTTCTTACTCTAGAAATGAAAGTCTAATACTAAATTTAAACTGGTCTATAGATTTAACATTTGTCAACGGTGGTTTTCTACTATACTAATGTTACCTTAATTCTATACTCTGGAGTATTAAAAATGTCTTAATAAGATGCTTATTTATTTGATACTACGAAAGTATAAAAAAATACTAATCTGCGCCAAGACTTGAGGAAAATCACTAACGCAACAAGCAGAAAAGCACTAAATACCAGCTAAAGCAATATGCTATCGAATTTTCGATATAGGTTCGTATAAAAATAATACTAAAAAATACACAACTGAAACTATAAGTATAAAAACTAAACTTTGGAGTATACATTTGATATTTTGAAGTATAAAATTTATCTTAAACCCGTTATACTACTTGAGTATATTTTTAAGACAACGCGTAGAAAGGTTAAACTCTTGTTTTTTTTTTGGGTGTATACATACGATCTTGCTTGATCTGCAACCATAGTATAAAAGCGCATCCTAAGATTTGTATGCTCAACTTTGTGCGAGCAGAGAGAGAGAGAAGGCGATTTTCGTCGCCAGCAGAAAAATAGCCTCCATACTGCAAATCAAATGTATGGTTGTTCTGCATCTTAGTGATTCTTCAACTTTGGCGTCTTGAATCAATCGATACCTTTGCTTTGGGACTATATTTAAGATTGTTGTTCCACAGAAAAAAACACCATTAGTAACTTTTTTTATTCGTATATTTTATACTCTTTTTTATTATGTCTATGTACTAAACAATTTCAACTACAAATTTGCTTAGCTTAAACTACCGACTCGCTATCAACTAGTTGTATGCTTACAATTAATCTTGAATTATTTCCTCGTTAGTTGCTAGGCTATAAGATGTTGTATGTACACAAGTTTACTTACAAGAAAAAAGTAAAATCCATCTATAAAAATGTTTCAGGTTGTGTGTTGCCACTAGGAAGCTATTTTGCTAACCTGAGAACCACGAAAGCGAAATGCAGAATGCAGAATGCTCATCATCCCAACATCATTCGGGGCTTACTTACGTGGCTAGTAAAGTACAAGACTTTCAAATGTAGTTTACAAATTGTTAATATTAAGGGGAAATATATCTATTTTGGCGAAGGGGTCACTACAACTCTTTATCTGGCTTCTGCGTCGCTGTCGTTCCCGTTCCCGTTCCCGTCGTAGTCTGGTTACGTCGCTGCTCCCTGGCCAGTTGCCAACGCTTAAACTCCACCATTTGCATGACCCGGACGCGCAGCGGCTGCTTGCGTCGCTGCTGCTGCATCACCGCGGACAGCTTGTTGAACTCCACGCTGTACATGAAGACGACCGGAATGAGGACGTCGTCGGTGCCGTCGCCGGACATGGCGAACATCGGCTGCGTCTCGCCGGAAGAACCCGGTACATTATCACAGACAATTAGCGCTGCGGCGCCCGCCTTTTGGGCCAGGCGCGCCTTGCTCACGAACGTGCAATCACCTCGCTCGGCCACCAAGACCTTGCCCCTGGCCTCCTCGCCATTCTCCAGCTGCTCCTCGCAGGCCCGGAGCGGCTTGGCCATCACCAAGTCACCTTCCACGAACTGCTCCCCGATCAGTTCGGGGCTAAAGTGCGATGGACCGGCCATCAGGGCGGTCCAGTCCTGTGTCTTCTCATCGGTGGCAAAGGCCACCGCCTGCAGATTCATTTATTATAGATCGATTTTGATTTTCAAATTAGAATTAGGGTTGTTGATAATATATCAAAATATCGATATATCGATATATCGATATTTTTGTTCTTAAATGATATATTTATATCGTGATATTGCAATTGCCCAAATATCGCAATATCGATATTTTTTTGTGATATTTTAAAAATCATCGATACGATGTTTTTTTAAATATCTGACAACCCTAATTAGAATGCGAGAGGCTCACGCACCTGCAGCTGCGCCAGCTGATTCATGCTCTGCATCTTGGTCAGCTCCAGCATCTCCTGCATGAACTGCAACCCCATTTCGCCCTCCTCGTGGCTCTTGGCCTGCATGGGGGAAGCACAAGGAGATCAGATAATCAGCGGTTAGGTGAGGGAGTGAGAGATGGAGATGGAGATGGAGATGATGAAATGATGGTGGAGGAGCAGGAGAAAGTGCAGGAGGAGGAGAGTGCCCAGAGAAAATGCAAACGAAACCAAAAAGCGGAAACGAAACAAAACTTACATTATAGAAACTATGAAACAGTCGCACCTTGCCTTGGCTGCGGTCGCCTACCGAAACCATGGTGATGCCCATGTCGTAAACAGCTCGCAGATGATCTGCATTGCTTGCCTGAAAGTCCAGGGCGCTGAGTCGCTTCCCGCTGCTGGTGCGCGGGCACGAGCCCGTAATGAAGTTGCGCAGTGGTTTGCGTACTTTCTCAGGAAAAAGCTTATTGGAACTGGGGCAGGTGCGCATGAAGTCGAGGACATTGTGCTCGTCCGATTGCCGAAAGCCTGTTGATTGAATATTTGTGCAAAGGGAATTTATAAAATATATAATATTAATAATATTAACAAGTGGAAAAGCTACAGTCGAGGGTGACCGACTGTGAGATACCCGGTACCCAAAGCATTGTGGGTGAAGACCAAAGTTGCTAGAAACATGTTGAGCAACACCCGAGAAAAACAAATGTTGCTAGGGACATGATGAGCACTCGAAAGGTGTTTCTAAGCAGTGCGATAGAGCGAGACGGTGACTATTGCCCTCTCCTTTTGACTTAATGCTTCGGAACACTTTTCGAGTGTCTGAGTACTTAGCTTTTGAGAGAGAGATGTAATCGATTCTCGAAGCCAAATTTGCGCCACTGGGTATTTATGTGGTGTGTTCACTTATGTTTTGAACTATTATTCTGAGTGATTTTGTCTTTCTATTTTTTTCAGCCTATGATGGTTGGCGCAACTAATATTTGTTTTATTGTTTTGGCGCTTATTATATTTTTTATAAGGAGTTTATAGGCCCCCAATAAACTTTGTTTGTAAACGAGGATGTTTAGCTTTGATATAAAAAAACAACGGATACCTGAATTGGTTGCGAGAGTTTAAGATGATTACACATACTGCTGGTGGACGAGAAATCAATTCTCAATAAATAAATATACAAAATAAACTTAAATGTTTAGCTTTGATATAAAACAAAAACGGATACCTGAATTGGCTGCGAGAGTTCAAAATGATTACACATACTGCTGGTGGACAACAAGTGAATTCCCAATAAATAAATATACAAAATAAAATTAAATGTTTAGCTTTGATATAAAACAACAACGGATACCTGAATTGGTTGCGAGAATTTAAAATGATTACACTACTGTTTGTGGATAAAACAAAAACCTTCTGTAATCAAATAAAACATTTTAAAAATAGTCAAATCAATAAATATAAAATAACTAAAAAAAAATAAAAAAAATATAAAAAAAAGTTTTGCTGGCAGCTTCAGCAACGAAAGTTGGAAGTGGAATGAGCGCTTTAAAGGACGCGCTGCTTCTTTTATAGTTCTCCTATCAGTGTGACCGAAGAATGTTACTGACAGGCAGCAGCGTTGCCAGATAGGGCTGTGAAAAGGGAGGTGCCAGTATGGTGCATTTGTAACCGATACTCTCCATTGGAAGAAGCTTCATTCTAACATCGACACGCTCTCAAAATTTTAGGAACCAAACATAACAAGTGGGAAAGCTACAGTTGAGTGTGACCGACTGTGAAATAGCACACGGACATGGAAAAAAGAAAATGTTTACAAATGTTGCTAGAAACATGTTAAGCAACACCCAAAGCTATGTGCTCAGACACGCGGAAAGTGTTCCTAAGCAGTGACCTCTCGTTATGACTCAATACTATGGAACACTTTTCGCGTGTCTGAGTACGTAGCTTCAACTAAAGGAAGAAGCATACACAGAAACTTTAATAACTTCCATGTTTACCATCCGATTTTACTCAAATTTTCAGAACACGTCCGCGAATGCCTACATATTTATTATATATATTTACTTTAAGCCAAAAATTACGAGTATAGCTTATTTTACGTTTTTTATGATTTTCGGAGGCGGAAGTGGGCGTGGCCAAATTTTAAAACAAACTTGATCTGCGTGCAACAGATTCCAATGTTGTCACTAAATTTGGTAACTGTAGCTCTTATAGTCTCTGAGATCTGTTGTTTCACATGGACGGACGGACGGACGGACGGACGGACAGACGGACAGACGGACATGGCTAATTCGACTCGGCTGGTGACGCTGATGAAAAATATATGTACTTTATAGCGTCAAAGATTTCTCCTTCTGGCTGTTACATACATTCTCGGTTGGAACTAACCCATAATACCCTTGTACCCTATGGTTACCGGGTATAAATATTGTACAAACATAGTGGAAACATCGCATTATAGACAATAATAAATATATATGTATGTATAAAGTATACTCACTAAACGTGGCATTCCCTAGTTGGGCAATGGACAGGGGCAGCAGGTGCGCCTCTGTGGTGAAGACAAACTCGTCCACGTTGATTATCAGATCCTGCGGATCCGAGAACAGCAGGAACAGGTACTTGATTGTCTCGGACAGCACAAAGGAGTCCATGCGGTCCTCGTGCTTGCCGGTGCGCACATCATTGACGGCCGCATAGCCACACGACACCTTGGCGTACTGCTGGAGCGTCTTCAGAGCCCGCTTGCCCACCTGCAGGTAGTGGTGATCGCCAGTGGCGCGGTACAGGAAGTACGTGGACTCTATGAACTCGGGTCGCAGCGGGTGCTGGCCCCAATGGATTTGGAAGTCCACGGTGAAGGCTTCCGGAATGAACGTGTGCATTTGCATGACCTGAAAGAAATCAAAATAAATACTAATGGATATCGAATATTATAATGTAAGCATTAAGTGAGAACTATGTAAGCATTGACTGAGTACTACGAGTATGGCATAGTGTAGCCCTGTTAGCATTGTGTAAAGCATTTAGTATTTAGTATTTAAGATTCCGCCGAGATTTAGTATTTAGTATTTAAGATTAGGATTAAGTACAAAAGTGACGACGGTCACACTACAAAATTATAATTGAAAACAAACACATTGAAAATAAGAACTTCCGAAATAAAATCTACGAAATAAATAAGAATCTTGTGATAAACTACGATAACAATAAAGAGGAAACTCAAGGTTACCTGGTAGAGCATCTCGTGCGTCTGCACCGCCGGCTTGAGGTCGCCCGATAGCACCTGGAGGCCTGGCCAGAAGGCCAGCAACGAGTCCATGAAGTTCTTCGACTTGGCATGCGGCCTGTGCATGAGCACATCGAGCAGCATGGGCCCTTCGCTGACGTACTTCATCACGGCGTTGTAGTGGCGGTTGAAGCGGGCCAGGTACTTGTCGTCGCCCAGCAGGACGTAGCTCTTGAACAGGTACTCGTAGTAGCTGTCGATCCCAGCTCCGACGCCCGAGTCGCGCCGCACCCAGTCCCCGGAGTGGACATTCAGCACAGTGCCCATGAGGTCAGAGCCGCGATGCCTCAGCTTCCACAGGGCGTCCATGGCGGCATGGGCTCTCACCTCGAAAATGGGATCACCGGTTAGTCGCGACAAAGCGGCGAACTCCAGCAGGATGGTGCCCGCACAGGCAGTGCAGGTCTCCCGCGACTTCTTCAACTGCGGATCCTTCATGCCCAGCCGCAGGTTGACCCGAGCATGCGGAATGCCCGTGGACGTGTTAAAGGCCGGCAACAGGCGATAGCCAAGCTCGCGGGTCATCTCCAGCAGCTCGCCCTTGTACCAGTGCATCACGTCCGCATGCTTCTGCAGATACTCGGCCAGGATGTGGGCCGACAGCAGGCCCCCGACCATGCGGATGTTCGTCTCGAAAACGGACACAATAATGTCGCTGTCGAACTGAACGTCGCGGATGACCAGCTTCACGGCATGCTCGAACTCCGTGAAGTCGCCCAGCAGCACCAAAGTGTCCAGAGTATCCACCAGGGTCATGGAGAAGCTAAGGGGATTATTATATTATATAAGTATTAAGGAGAAAGGTTTGGGCTTTGCTTTGGTCTTCTCACTTTCCGAGGATATCGTCCATGTCGCCACGAGAGGGCGTCACTCCACGATATCGTCCCTTGCAGGAGAGCGGCATCAGCTCGTCGGCGGGATAGGCGTTCTCCATGTAGGCATGATATGCATGATAGAACATATCCCGAGCCTCTTCCCTGAAAGCAAATAACATAAAATTAATGGAGACTATACTAAAAATAAAGAATTTCAATCATAAACCATTTCCCCAATGGCTAGTTCCCTTTAATTTGTATTTAGTATAACCTCTTCCAACTATGATTTAACTATTATTAAAGTGGTCTATAGATTTAACATTTGTCAACGGTGGTTTTCTACTATACTAATGTTACCTTAATTCTATACTCTGGAGTATTAAAAATGTGTTAATAAGATGCTTACTTATTTGATACTACGAAAGTATAAAAACTATACTAATCTAAGCCAAGACTTGAGAAAAATCACTAACGCAACAAGCAAAAAAGCACTAAATACCAGCTAACGCGATATGTGATCGAATTTCCGATGTACATAGTATAAAAAATAAATAGTATATAATAATAATACTCGAAAATACACTATTGAAACTAGAGAGTATGCAAACTATACTATTGAAAATACATTTGATATTATAAAGTATTAAATCTATACAAAATATAAAGTATTAAATCTATACTAAACTCGTTACATGAATTCTATACTCTGGAGTATTCAAAATGTCTTAATAAGATGCTTATTTATTTGATACTACGAAAGTATAAAAACTATACTAATCTGCGCGAAAACTTGAGAATAATCACTAACACAACAAGCAGAAAAACACTAAATACCAGCTAACGCGATATGTGATCGAATTTCCGTTGTACATAGGTTGGTATAAAAATAGTACTCGAAAATACACTATTGAAACTAGAGAGTATGCAAACTATACTATTGAAAATACATTTGATATTATAAGGTATTAAATCTATACTAAACTCGTTATGCTCCTTGTGTGAATTTTTTTAAACAACGCGCAGAAAGGTTACTCTTTTATTTATTTATTTTTTGTGTGTAGGAGTAAAGCCTTTTAAATACACAAAACAAACAAGAGTTTAACCTTTCTACGCGTTGTCTTAAAAATATACTCAAGCAGTATAACGAGTTTAGTATGGATTTTGTACTTAAAAATATGAAATGTATACTCCAAAGTTAAGTTTTTATACTCTATAGTTTCAATTGTGTATTTTTAAGTATTATTTTTATACAAACCTACATCGAAAATTCGATAACATATCGCGTTAGCTGGAATTTAGTGCTTTTTTGTTTGTCGCGTTAGTGATTATTATGAAATAATTGTGCAGATGGGAATAAAATTTATACTTCCGTAGTATTAAATTGATAAGCATCTTATTAAGAAATTTTTCATACTCCAGAGTATAGAATTCATGTAACAATCCTATAGGTTCTATGATGATTTTTTTTTTTGGGTGTAGTAAAAGCATAAATAAACACTGTACTTAGATTAGCAAAATGATGTAGTTTGCTGATAAATATATATTGTGATGGTGGAGCATGGTGATAAGCTAGTTTATAGGAGAGTTGGGATTTTATTTGTGTGAGTTGGAAAATAACAATTAGCGGAAGCCACACAAACCGAGTGATTTTATCAAAGAATTTACATTTTAGTCGATCAAAAATCGTTGAATATTATTATTAATATTAATTACTTGACATAAGCTCCAAAAAGGCCTAAGCTATGCCCCAAGGGAAAATATTTAACCAAAATGATAGCCTGCAATGAGAATGCCCACTTAATTACCTCAGTTCCGCCCGCTCCTTGTGGGACATGTTCTGCGTGGGCATAGAGGTCTCAGTGCCAAGGACACAGGCTGCCAGGATGAGCAACGCCCCCCCGAAGGTGAGCAGCAGTAGCCGCTGGCCGTGGGCAAAGGCGGGGGAGAGAGTCATGGTGCTGGTGCTGGTGCTGGTCGCGCTTTGGCCCCGGACTGAGATCCGCTAGCTGGTAGCGGCGACGGCGGTGGCGGTGGCGACTGCTGCGATTGAGGGTGATGATGGTGGTGGCTCGCTTTGGGTTTCGGTTTCGGTTACGGCCGCCAGACTTGCCGCTGCGGTGTCGTTGCCTTCCGTTGTGACGTTGACCTTCACTTTGAACGTGCTATTAAAACAATTTCGTTGGCTGGCGTTGCGTTGCGTTGCGTTGCGTCCGCTTCTTCGCCTCTCTGCCTCTCCGCTTCCGTGCACTGCTCGCGCTGCTCCGAGCCACTTTTGTTGACTCCTCTTTGGGCCCGTTGTCCGCTTGATTTAACTTTTAAATCATCGGCTGCAACTTAATTGAATCAGCAAACGCATAATTAGCTCTCTGGGCCAAAACACAATTTAAAACAAATAATTTTGTCGTCCGAGAGCTTGCCCCTGTCCGAAACGTCGTCGATCGACCCAATTTTATTAATTCTGAGCGTAGCAGTACGCACCAAGCAGTGCCTATGTACTCTCTGGAACTTGCATCCTCCTCCTCCTCCTCCCTCAGCAGCAGTGCACCACCAAAGTCTCAGAACAACACATTGCGGTTATTTATAATCTCGTTTGCTGTTTTTTCTGTCCCAATGGCAAAACACCACGACTGCAACGAAACGGAGCACGGTGACGACGGTGACTGTGCTGCTCTTGCTCGTTGCCAGCCGATCGCCGGAGCATACCAATCCCAACGTGCAGCGGCCGTAGATCGTGGCGAGACCAGGATTATGCTTTGCTGGCAAATGTCGGATACGGGTAATATTTTCCTTATCAAATCTGCAGATTCCCCGATTTTAGCACGAAAAAAACCACTTGCCGCGGAAGTGTGACTGCGGCTCGACCCTCACAAAATACCAAAGAACGAAATCCCTGATAAATATACTAAATAGGTTATCTTAAAAACAGCAGTAAAGAACCTGGATAATATATATTTTATAACAGTAAAATAAACATTGAAAGATACATAGATATGGTGATATTTATTTCTTCGCCTTCTAGTAATGAAAAGAAATAAATCGAAATTAGCTGTAAATATATCAGCGTTCGGTGTGGCCAGACTATTGAGCATCAAGCAGTTCACGGCAAGCAGTGTTCGCGCTAACTCGTCTTGAATTTCATAAAATGGTAAATAAAACTAAACAAAATTATTTTAAGCTTAACCGAATTCCATTGCAGCGACGCAGCCTGGCACCCAGCCAACGGTTGGGCCAGCGCCCAGACTCCCGCCACTCATTCACCCCGCCGCTGCTGAAGAAGAACAAACGAGTCTGCCAGCAGGAACTGGAGCGCGAGCAAGAGCTGGACAGGAAGCGTCAGAGCTCCGCCCTGCGCGATGCCAGCAATACTATGGACATCCCACTGCCCATCCGCTTCACGGCCAACAGTGAGTATGAGCGGGCCATTGCCAAGGTCCTGGCCCGGCAGTTCAAGGTGCCGATCGACAACTACGTGCCGGATTACGGGGGCAATCGCTGTCTCGGCGTGCGTCGCTGCATCGTCCGGCGCCCACTTCACGATCCCCTGGCCTGCAACGCCCTGGTCCTTTACCAGCCCCCCGCCTACACGGAGCACGAGCGCATGGGCATGGATCCCACCAAGATTCTAGTGCACGTAGTGGTAGATCCGCTGCTCAGCAACATCCTGCGGCCGCATCAGCGCGAGGGCGTTCGGTTCATGTACGAGTGCGTCGAGGGCAAGCGGGGCAACTTCAATGGCTGCATAATGGCCGACGAAATGGGTCTGGGGAAGACGCTGCAGTGCGTCACCCTGGTGTGGACGCTGCTGCGCCAGAGCGCCGAGTGCAAGCCGACGATCAACAAGGCCATCATCGTCTCACCGTCTTCGCTGGTGAAGAATTGGGAAAAGGAGTTCACCAAGTGGCTGCACGGACGCCTCCACTGCCTGGCCATGGAGGGGGGAACGAAGGAGAACACCATTCGCGCCCTCGAGCAGTTCTCCATGAACGCCTCCACGCGCATGGGTACGCCCGTTCTGCTCATCAGCTACGAGACCTTCCGCATCTACGCGGAGATCCTCTGCAAGTACGAGGTGGGCATGGTGATTTGCGACGAGGGGCATCGGCTGAAGAACAGCGATAACCTCACCTACCAGGCCCTGATGGGCCTGAAGACCAAGCGCCGCGTCCTCCTCTCCGGCACTCCCATCCAGAACGATCTCACCGAGTACTTTAGCCTGGTGAACTTCGTCAACCCGGAGATGCTGGGCACGGGGTCGGACTTTAAGCGCAACTTCGAGAACAGCATTCTGCGGGGCCAGAACGCAGACTCCACGGAGGGGGAGCGCCAGCGGGCGTTGCAGAAGACGCAGGAGCTGATCGGCCTGGTCGATCAGTGCATCATCCGCCGCACCAACCAGATTCTCACCAAGTACCTGCCCGTCAAGTTCGAGATGGTCATCTGTGCCAAGCTCACGCCCATTCAGCTGGAACTGTACACCAATTTCCTGAAATCGGATCAAGTTCGTCGCAGCCTGGCGGGTGGGTTATGCCCTCTCTCTTATATGTATTTAATCTGCTTTCTTTTCCCTTAAGACTGCAATGAGAAGGCCTCGCTCACGGCCCTGGCCGACATCACAACCCTCAAGAAGCTGTGCAGCCATCCGGATTTGATATATGAAAAGATCTTGGCACGGGAGAAGGGTTTCGAGAACTCGCAGAACGTGCTGCCGAGCAATTACAAGCCCAAGTAAGTTGATATAGTATTAATCCCCCAATCAAGAGCAAGTATGAGATACCTGGCATTGCTAGAAGTTGCCTTGCCTTCGGTAAAAATAACTCGATCCCTAAGGACTGCGAAACCTCCTTAACTCTCGCCAGATTCAGGGTTAACCTCACCTAATCTCTTAAGCAATTTCCTTAGACAATTAAGACGGACGCGTTAGAGCAAAAGTACAGATTCCGTTAGAATTAAGGTTGAAGTTTTAGATAGCAAAACTTCAAACCTCAATTCTAACGGAATTTGCGGTTGAAGTGGTTTAAAACCTAACTTTTAGTTAATGTCAAAACACTTTCTTTTTATTTTTATTATTTTTTTTAAGAATATTACTTAAAATAATGTGCCTTTCTGTGTTTATAATTTAGCAGTAGGACACTTAAATAATCAAAATAAAATGTAAAAACATTGAAAAATATCCGATATTGCCCTCTTTTTTAAACACAAAGATGATATTTTATATTTTTCACCTTTGTAAAAACACTTTGTTGACAAACTGTACTTTATCTCCAATTCAGAGACCTCAACCCCGAGCTGAGTGGCAAGTTCATGCTCCTCGACTTCATGCTGGCCGCCATACGGGCGGAGGGCAACGACAAGGTCGTCCTGATCTCCAACTACACCCAGACCCTGGACCTATTCGAGCAGTTGGCGCGAAAGCGCAAGTACGGCTTCGTCCGGCTCGACGGCACCATGTCGATCAAGAAGCGCTCAAAGGTGGTGGACAGATTCAATGACCCCGAGTCGGACAGCTTCCTCTTCATGCTGAGCAGCAAAGCGGGCGGCTGTGGGCTGAACTTGATCGGTGCCAATCGCTTGTTCATGTTCGATCCGGACTGGAATCCCGCCAACGATGAGCAGGCAATGGCCAGAGTGTGGCGCGATGGCCAGAAGAAGCCCTGCTACATATATCGCCTGGTGGCGGTAAGTATTCCTGCTTAATCTGGTAAGTAATGTTAATAAAATATACAACAAATATCCTTTGTAGAGCGGATCCATTGAGGAGAAGATTCTGCAGCGGCAGACCCACAAAAAGTCTCTGTCCAGCACCATTATTGACAACAACGAGTCGGCGGAGAAACACTTTACGCGCGACGATCTCAAGGACCTATTTCGATTCGATGCGCAGGTTCTTTCCGACACGCACGAGAAGTAAGTAAAGGCCAGAACCACGTTCTGTGTGCCTCAATGAACCATATTCCTCTTTGACAGACTCAAGTGCAAGCGCTGCTTCGAGAACATTCAAACCAAGCCTCCGCCCGACGACAGCGACTGCACATCGCACTTGTCCCAATGGTTCCACTGCTCCAACAATCGCGGCCTGCCCGACAGCATTCTGGCCCAGGCCTGGACAGACAGCAAGTGCGTCTCATTCGTTTTCCATCATCGGTCGCAGGCTCAGGAGATTCTTCAGTCTTCCGAAGCAGAAGAGGAGTCGGGAGAATCGGAGACCAAGCAGAAGCCAAGCAGAAGCAAGCGCCCATCCACGCCCCGCAGCGATGACAGTGCCGACGAGGATTTCGCGGGGTTCTAGCCAGCGTGACCGTTTATGGTATTTTTTACAATGTAAAAAACGGTCTCGCTGTCCATAAACGCATTATTTTATTTAAAATTTAACTTTATTTAGTTCGGCACCATGCTACTGATAAAATTAAATAAAGTTCTGGTCAAAATAGTTCGTTTATGGACAGCGAAAGCTGTTTTTACATTGTAAAAAATAATTTAGCATAAACGGTCACCCTGGTTCTAGCGATTGTTTCAAGTTTCAAGTTTACTGTTTATTGTTTATCAATTTGTATAACCTGGGTTTAGCCTAATCTTATGTTACATTCTTAACAATTAAATAGTGTAACATTTAAAAATGGAACCGGCTTACATTTGTAAATTGTAAACGTGCTAGTGATGAAAGCCTTTAATGGAGGAAATTTAGCTTTTCTCTTGTAAAATACTGTTTAATTTCCGTATTCTGTAGTTGTCAGAGTTGTGTGTAAAGAGCTATACATTTACCATTATAATTAAACAGCGCCAATGATGGATATTTTAGGTATAAGTTTGGAAAAATTCGAACTCTAACGTGGATACTGTTTCCTGCAATTGTCCTGTTGCTTTAGCACATATTCGTAGTTACTTGTATTAAAATGAACAGCCAGCATCGCTAGCACGTTGTTAACAAAGCATATAGCATATGTCCTTATATATATCTGTATATATAATGGTAAGTATTTAACCATTTCGCAGTGTTAACACAGTCAATAGAAGAACACTTGATGCATTCCGGGATCTACACATCAATGATTTTATGCTCCAGCTCCACCCACACATTGCTCTTTTCCGGCGCCTTCTGCAGTGGCGTGGGCTGCTGCTGCAGCTCGGCCAGAAAGCCGCCCACCGCCTGGTAGTATCTGGGAATAAGGGAATAAGCAAGTCGGCAGAGAGCAGAGCAGTGACTTAGACTTACCCTTCCACTATCCAGGTGTCGTTGTGTGATCCGCCAGGGAACTCGAGCAGGCGCTTCAGCTCGCTGCCGCACTGAGTATACAAGGCACGCATCATGCGCGGCGGCACCAGGTTGTCCGCCAGGCCCGATATAAACAGAAAGGGGACCGAGCACGAGCCAATCTTGCTTATGGAGTGATACTGCAAGGCATTTAAGTGCATTTTAGGGATTTATACAATTTCCTTAGACAATTAAGACGGACGCGTTAGAGCAAAAGTACAGATTCCGTTAGAATTATGGTTGAAGTTTTAGATAGCAAAACTTCAAACCTCAATTCTAACGGAATTTGCGGTTGAACGGTTAAACAGAAAGGGGACCGAGCACGAGCCAATCTTGCTTATGGAGTGATACTGCAAGGCATTTAAGTGCATTTTAGGGATTTATACAATTTCCTTAGACAATTAAGACGGACGCGTTAGAGCAAAAGTACAGATTCCGTTAGAATTATGGTTGAAGTTTTAGATAGCAAAACTTCAAACCTCAATTCTAACGGAATTTGCGGTTGAACGGTTAAACAGAAAGGGGACCGAGCACGAGCCAATCTTGCTTATGGAGTGATACTGCAAGGCATTTAAGTGCATTTTAGGGATTTATACAATTTCCTTAGACAATTAAGACGGACGCGTTAGAGCAAAAGTACAGATTCCGTTAGAATTATGGTTGAAGTTTTAGATAGCAAAACTTCAAACCTCAATTCTAACGGAATTTGCGGTTGAACGGTTAAACAGAAAGGGGACCGAGCACGAGCCAATCTTGCTTATGGAGTGATACTGCAAGGCATTTAAGTGCATTTTAGGGATTTATACAATTTCCTTAGACAATTAAGACGGACGCGTTAGAGCAAAAGTACAGATTCCGTTAGAATTAAGGTTGAAGTTTTAGATAGCAAAACTTCAAACCATTCTAACGGAATTTGCGGTTGAACGGTTAAACAGAAAGGGGACCGAGCAGGAGCCAATCTTGCTTGTGAAGCGATACTGCAAGGCATTTAAGTGCATTTTAGGGATTTATACACATTTACCTTATTTATACGCATTTACCTTATTCTTAAACAATATATTTGGTATATATTTCACAGCGGGGTGCACCAGCTCCACGGCCATTTCCCGTATGCTGCTGAATGTGTTCTCCACAATCGCGCACATCAGCTTCTGGCCATAGACAGTGTCCGCAGCCACGTCCACCACCACTGCTCCGCCCAGGGAGCGTCCGAACAGGATCAGCTGCGAGTGGTCGAGGTCGTGGCGCGTGTGCAGGTAATCGATAGCTGCCCGGGCGTCCGTAACTAGACCACGTTCGGTTGGAACACCGGTAGACAGGCCGTAGCCGCGATACTCCACCAACAGAATGTTGCAGTGGAGGTGATGGTAGATGCCCCAGACCTGAAATTATTTACTTTGTAGAATGCTACAATCGGGGGAGCAAACACAGTTTGCTTAGCTAAACACTAACGTTCTGCATGCGATGGCCCATGTTGCCAGCGTTGCCGTGAAAATAGAGCAGCGTGGGGGCCGATTTGCAGCGCTCCTCCGGCTGGCTGATCCAGAACGCATGCAGTGTCACATCGTCGGGCGTTTTAATGCTGACCGTGATGTGGGGCAGGTTGTGCATCGTCGGAATGGGTATGTAAATTCGAGAGTTAGCGGGCAGATCGGGGTGATAAAGCAGCAGATCCTGGGCCTGGTAGAATACAGCTGCAAGAGAATATAGTTCTTAATGCCAAGTCACTGCTGCCAGGCGGATGCATACGTACTGAGAAGTATTCCAACGAAGAGCGCCAGCGTCATGTAACCGCCGTAGAAATAGTAGAAAATGAAGCACAGCAGGAAGGCTGCGAGTACTCCAACGCCCACGCCTCGCGACTTGGGAAGAGCGATGCCCACTTCTTTCATGATTGCCTATTAATGTTCAGCTGCGCTACATGTCCAATTCTCTAATTTAATTAGATTGCAGTTCCGGAACAAGAACAACACAAAACAACAAAATTGTAAATTGTCCACATCCACAGCTGACTTTGGAAACACCTGTGCAGTCCAACTAGTTATCGAATGTAGTCGATATTTTTGCAAGTTCAATGTGACCGTCTGCATCACGGAAAGATACCATATTTTGGATGTGGTTTTACAAGTCGCCTCCAAAAACTGGTACATCAAGCACTATTTATCTGAAGCTACGTACTCAGATTGACGAAAAGTGTATTTAAGTAGTGAGTCAAAACGAGAGGACAATAGTCACCCTCTTGCTCTCTCGCTCTGCTTACGAACACTTTTCGTCGGTCTGAGTACTAGGCTTAAACCCGAAGCCCTCTGGATTCTTGGCCCAGGCTTACAGATGAACATAGAAGCTTAAAGAATATAACGTATATAATTTGATTTGGTGGGCATATTTGTCATCGGTTTCAAAATATGATTTTAAAATATAACAGCTGTTTCTTTATTAGGTAGTGGGGGTAGTTGCGAAAATAACACAGCAGTATTTAGAAAAATACTAAAAGAATCTAGTATTTTCGTGAGAGACGAATATATGCACAAGGATTTTTTAAACACAATTTGTTTTTCCCCACTTGTTTCTGTACTATTTACATATACAAAATGCAGCCCTAGTAAAAACAGAGCCAACAATTTTAATAAAAAACTTTGACAAATTATTTTCAATTTTATTAAATAGTATAATTTTTAGTAACAAGTCAAAATATACATCAATGAACGATTGATATATGCGAAATCATTTATATAATTGTAATAAATCCAGAATATATATATTAAATAATTTAATAGAGAAGTCTCCCATCCCAATCGCTGTTCGACCACCTCTAGTTTAAATGGCACGGCCACACTAATTCAAAATGGTGGAGATATTTCTGCTGCGACGCATGAAAAAAAAAAACGCATGAAACGTGAAAAACGATCTTTTTGTGTTGGAAAAAGTGCATTTAAAAACAAGTGGCTTGCGGGAAAAAACATAAACATTTGAGAGTGACCGTGTTCAAGTGTATTGGCTGTATTTAATGAGCGCTATAAGGCAACTGGGGGTGCTACCACGACAATATAATGAGCCAGGTGAGTAGGCCTTGAAAAAGCTGTGAATGTCGAACGTCGGTGTGTGTGAAAAAATTTGAAAAAACTATGAATTTCTTCTATCATTCGAAACGAAACGCTCCAAATCAGTTTCATCCCAGTCGTCGTGTGAGTATTAACTGAAAATAAGTGCTACATATGAAACACACGCTCCGTTTTGTGGGCGTGGCCGCTCAGCCCCAGAGTCCATAGGAGTCTCCTCGCCGCCGAGACACCCGCACTTGGGAGGCCTGGCATTGCGGCTGCGAGCGGGTCATTTGGTAAAAGTAAGGATTTACCCCATTACGAGACTGTGTTGCATCCTTCTGACGACTCGAGACTGTTCCCGAGACTCCTACGTGGCAGCCAGAGTGGATTTTATGAAAATACATTGGGTACCCATTTTCGCAAAATCTGCTCAAAATCAAGAATTTCGGTTTGTTTTTATTGGATACGGCTATAAAAACGCATCAAATTGCATGGATTTCACTGGTTTTCCGTGCAAATTGAAAATTTTCACCGATTACGTAATCAGAAATCACAAGGTGCAAAGTTTTCTCTCAAAGATTTTGTGGCCAATTTCCTTGGGATTAGGCGCCCGCCAAAAGGAAGCCGGCATTCTTTTTGGTCTAATTCCGCCTCCTTTTCACCGAATCAATCGCTTAAAATTATTTTTCCCGGACCAAGAAGCATATTTGATCAGTTTTCGAGACTTTTTGAGGGAAACTTTGGGCCAGGAGATCCAAAACCCGGCTGGTTTCAAGGATCTGTGGCATTTTAGCGGTTCAGGATCAGTGGTTCGTGTTTACCGTGATTCTGTGTACAGAACTCGAGGGATTTCTCGTTAAGCCTCCCAGGACCATCGTTATTTCTTGGCTTTTCTTCATATTTCCCAAGTAAACGAGCCTTGCGATGCATTTCTGGAGAGGATTGGCCCTGTGATTGCCTTGGTTTGGACTTCTTTGAAGGTTTTTCCACACGGTTTACCTCTAGAGCCTCTTTGTTTATGGAGAGTGGGGATATATTGGAGGAAAACGATCATTTTATGAAGGTTTTTGGCCCTTTTTGAGTTGGAAACGAGCCTTGCGATGCATTTCTGGAGAGGATTGGCCCTGTGAATCCCTTGGTTTGGACTTCTTTGAAGGTTAAACCACACGGTTTACCTCTAGAGTCTCTTTGTTTATGAAGAGTGGGGATATATTGGAAGAAATCCATCATTTTATGAAGGTTTTGGCCCTTTTTGAGTGGGAAACCTTATCTGGAGAGGATTCAGGTCCTTTTTGCCCCCTAGTGGGCTCTTATGGGTGCTTTCTGTCTGAGAAAGGAACTGAATTGGGCAAGCACCGCCCTAAGCAGGTCTAGAGACCTCTTGGGCTCTCGTGGGCTCTTGGGAAACGCGATCTGTATCCCTTATCTTAGACTGTGTTTGTTGTCTCTCTTCCTTCTGGCAGGCACTCAATGAATCGGCGAATAGTATTGGCTCAGACGAACAAGATGACACTCGAGACGAGGCCAATGGAACCGACGACCATAGTGGCAGTGGCAGTGGCAGCGGCAGCGGCTCCTCTGGCTCCGATTCCGACTCGGACAGCTCCTCGGGCAACTCCAGTGACGGACGCAGTTCCCCTGAGCTGGAGCTGCAGCCGGAAACCAAATCGGTGGCGGCAGCAGCAGCAGGCTTTCCACCAACGGCTGCTGCTGCCCAGGCGGCGGACAGCAAGGCGAATGGCTACACAGATGACCAGGAGGAGGACGACAGCTCCAGTGCCGCGTCCAGTGGCAGCGACTCTGATTCGGATGCCGATGGCCAAGCCAGGGATCAAGGGAGCACCAACAACAACAAAAGCACCAGCAGCAGCAGCTTGTCAAAGCCGGATGAAGAGGACGATGAGACTGAGGCTGGCCGCCATCAGCAGCCAGAGGCCAGCGAGGCCTCTGCCTCTGCCGATGGTTCAGCCAGTGATAGTTCTGCCTCTGCCAATGTCTCGCCCACATCCTCCAGCAGTAGCAGCGTAAGTCGGGATCTGAACAGGAGTAGTAAGCAGTAAGCGTTCCTAACCACACACATTCTCTCGATCTCGAAACAGGAGGAGGAGGAGGAAGACTACAGGCCCAAGCGGACGCGCCAGGCGCGCAAGCCACCAGCATCCGCTGCTGCTACGGACAAGGCCAAGCGAGCTCCGGCTGCCAAAAAGAAGAAAAAGCAAACGTGAGGCTGCTGTGTACTAGAAACTATAGGTTTCTTCAACTATTTTGCCAACCTTTCCTTCGTTTTCCTCTTTATTTCCCAGCTGGGACTCTGATGAGAGCGATGAGAGCGACGACAGCGATGATGATGGCGCTCAGAAGCGCAAGCCAGCAGCCCCTAACTCCCGGAGTAAGCCGGCACAGCAGCAGCAGCAGCAGCCTAGACGCCGGGTGAAGTCCTTTAGCTCCGAGGACAGCGACGATGACGATGCCAGCAAGCGGTAAGGATCTATTCCCAACTGCTAAACCCTTGACCTGACCCTGACCTGTACCCTTTCTCCATTTAAGTAGCTGCGCCACCCGTCGCACAGCCGCCGCTGTTAGCTATAAAGAGGCCTCTGAGGACGAGGCCACCGACTCGGAGGACCTCCTCGAGTGCGAGTACGATGAGAGCCAGGCCGCGGCCTCTGCTGCCGCCGCCGAGGAGGAGGAGAAGTGCGAGACAATCGAACGCATACTGGCGCAGCGTGTGGGCAAGCGAGGATGCACTGGCAACCAGACGACGATCTATGCCATCGAAGAGAATGGCTACGATCCGAATAAGGGATTCGAGGAGAAGGATTCCGAGGGAGAGTCACAGTTCCTGATCAAGTGGAAGGGCTGGTCGTACATCCACAACACCTGGGAGTCGGAGGTGACGCTGCGCGACATGAAGGCCAAGGGCATGAAGAAGCTGGACAACTTTATCAAGAAGGAGCAGGATCAGGCCTATTGGCGACGCTACGCAGGGCCCGAGGACATTGACTACTTCGAGTGCCAGATGGAGCTGCAGCACGAGCTGCTCAAGTCGTACAACAATGTGGATCGCATCATTGCCAAGGGCTCCAAGCCGGACGATGGGGCCGAGGAGTATCTGTGCAAGTGGCAGTCGCTGCCCTATGCCGAGTCCACGTGGGAGGATGCCGCTTTGGTCTTGCGCAAATGGCAGCGCTGTGCGGAGCAGTTTGCCGAGAGGGAGAGCTCCAAGTGCACCCCGTCTCGTCACTGTCGCGTCCTCAAGTATCGGCCGAAGTTCTCGCGCATCAAGAACCAGCCAGAGTTCCTGGTGCCCGGCTTGGTGTTAAGGGATTATCAGATGGATGGCCTGAATTGGCTCCTCCACTCGTGGTGCAAGGAGAACTCGGTGATCCTCGCGGACGAAATGGGACTGGGCAAGACCATTCAAACGATCTGCTTCCTCTACTCGCTTTTCAAGGTTTACCACCTCTATGGGCCCTTTTTGTGCGTGGTGCCGCTGAGCACGATGACCGCCTGGCAGCGGGAGTTTGATCTGTGGGCGCCGGACATGAATGTGGTGACCTACCTGGGCGACATCAAGTCAAGGGAGCTCATACAGCAGTACGAGTGGCAGTTTGAGGGCTCCAAGCGGCTCAAGTTCAATTGCATTCTCACCACCTACGAGATTGTGCTCAAGGACAAACAGTTCCTGGGCACACTCCAGTGGGCGGCCCTCCTTGTAGACGAGGCCCATAGGCTCAAGAACGATGATTCGCTGCTGTACAAGTCGCTCAAGGAGTTTGACACGAATCATAGGCTGCTTATTACGGGCACTCCTTTGCAGAACTCTCTCAAAGAGCTGTGGGCCCTCCTACACTTTATTATGCCCGAGAAGTTCGATACGTGGGAGAACTTTGAGGTGCAGCATGGCAATGCCGAGGACAAGGGCTACACTCGGTTGCATCAGCAGCTGGAACCGTACATTCTGCGCCGTGTGAAGAAGGATGTGGAAAAGTCGCTGCCTGCCAAGGTGGAGCAGATACTGCGCGTGGAGATGACCTCGCTGCAGAAGCAGTACTACAAGTGGATCCTCACCAAGAACTTTGATGCGCTGCGCAAGGGTAAGCGAGGGAGTACCTCCACCTTCCTGAACATTGTCATTGAGCTGAAAAAGTGCTGCAACCATGCCGCCCTCATTCGGCCCTCGGAGTTTGAGCTGATGGGGTTGCAGCAGGACGAGGCACTGCAGACGCTGCTCAAGGGCTCTGGGAAGC
This sequence comes from Drosophila tani, assembly GCA_008042535.1. NCBI lineage: Eukaryota > Metazoa > Arthropoda > Insecta > Diptera > Drosophilidae > Drosophila > Drosophila tani. The sequence goes on along the minus strand of VNJO01010315.1, from coordinate 25,831 downwards.
TGGTGCTGCTCGATAAGCTGCTGTGCAGGCTCAAGGAGACGGGCCACCGTGTGCTGATCTTCTCGCAGATGGTGCGCATGCTCGATGTCCTCGCTGACTATCTGCAGAAGCGACACTTTCCCTTTCAGCGGCTGGATGGTAGCATCAAGGGGGAGATGAGGCGTCAGGCCCTCGATCACTTTAATGCCGAGGGCAGTCAGGACTTTTGTTTCCTGCTCTCCACCAGGGCTGGGGGCCTGGGCATTAATCTGGCCACTGCCGACACGGTGATCATCTTTGACTCGGACTGGAATCCCCAGAACGATCTGCAGGCCCAGGCGAGGGCCCATCGCATTGGGCAGAAGAACCAGGTGAACATCTATCGCCTGGTCACCGCCCGTTCGGTGGAGGAGCAGATCGTGGAGCGGGCCAAGCAGAAGATGGTCCTCGATCACCTGGTCATCCAGCGGATGGACACCACCGGTCGCACGGTGCTCGACAAGAGCGGCAATGGGCACTCTTCCAACTCGAATCCGTTTAATAAGGACGATTTGTCGGCTATTCTCAAGTTTGGCGCCGAGGAGCTGTTCAAGGACGAGCAGGAGCACGACGACGATCTGGTGTGCGACATTGATGAGATCCTGCGACGGGCCGAGACCCGCAACGAGGACCCAGAGATGCCGGGTGATGACCTTCTCTCAGCCTTTAAGGTGGCCAGCATAGCAGCCTTCGAGGAGGAGCCCGAGTCAGCGGCGGCCCAGAAGCAGGCAGAGCAGGAGGAGGAGGAGGATGACAGCAAGGACTGGGACGACATTATCCCCGAGGGCTTCCGCAAAGTGATTGAGGATCAGGAGCGGGCCAAGGAAATGGAGGATCTGTACTTGCCGCCGCGTAGGAAGACGGCCGCCGCGCAAGCTGAGACGAAGCGGGGCAAAGGGGGGGCCAAGGACAAGGGCAAGCAGCAGCAGCAGGCGGACGATTCGGGCGACTCGGACTACGAGCTGGGCTCCGAGGGCAGCGGCGACGATGGTCGTCCCAGGAAGAGGGGACGCCCCACCATGAAGGAGAAGATCATTGGCTTCACCGACGCCGAGCTGCGTCGCTTCATTCGCAGCTACAAAAAGTTCCCCGCCCCCTTGAACCGCATGGAGGCCATTGCCTGCGATGCCGAGCTGCAGGAGAAGCCACTGGCCGAGCTGAAGCGCCTCGGCGAGATGCTGCACGATCGCTGCGTTCAGTTTCTGGACGAGCACAAGGAGGAAGAGCACAAGACTGCGGCCGGAGCGGATGAGGCGACGGGTTTGAAACAGCGACGCGCCCGTGCCACCTTTTCGGTGAAGCTGGGCGGGGTCTCCTTTAATGCCAAAAAGCTGCTTACCTGCGAGCAGGAGCTGCAGCCGCTCAACGAGATCATGCCCAGCGCCGCCGAGGAGCGGCTACAGTGGAGCTTCAACATTAAGACGCGCGCCCCTTTATTCGATGTGGACTGGAGCAACGAGGAGGACACGAAGCTGCTGTGCGGCATCTATCAGTATGGCATTGGGTCCTGGGAGCAAATGAAGCTGGATCCCACGTTGAAGCTCACGGACAAGATACTGCTGAATGACACGCGCAAGCCGCAGGCCAAGCAGCTGCAGACGCGGGCCGAGTACCTCCTCAAGATCATCAAGAAGAACGTGGAGCTGACCAAGGGTGGCCAGCGGCGTCGTCAGCGGAGACCCCGGGCCTCAAGGGCGGCCATCAACGATCATCAGGCGGCAAGCAGCTCGAATGCTGACGGCAAGTCGCAGGACCCCGATGAGGCATCACTCACTGCTCACGCTGAGAGCGGTGCCAGTGCCAGTCAAGGGGATCATCACTCCACCGCCTCGCCGCACAACCTGCCCGCCGCCGATCAGTCCGGGAGTGGCAACGCGGCCAAGAAAACCAAAAAGTCAAAGGCCAGGACAAAAAAGACGAGTGCCTCGGACAACAATGGCAACAAGCCGATGCACTTTACGGCCAACAACGAGCCGCGCGCCTTGGAAGTACTTGGGGATTTGGACCCGAGCATATTCAACGAGTGCAAGGAGAAAATGCGGCCGGTGAAGAAGGCTTTGAAGGCTCTCGACCAGCCAGACCTTAGCCTCTCCGACCAGGATCAGCTGCAGCACACGCGGGATTGCCTGCTGCAGATAGGCAGGCAGATCGATGTGTGCCTGCAGCCATACGGTGAGCCGGAGAAGAAGGAGTGGCGCAGCAACCTGTGGTACTTTGTCTCCAAGTTCACGGAGCTGGACGCCAAGCGTTTGTTTAAGATCTACAAGCATGCGCTCAAGCAGCAGACGCAGGGAGGCAAGGAGGAGGATCGGAAGGGCAAGGCCAAGGACAAGGACAAGGAGGAGGGCAGTCCCAGCAAGTCCAAGCGCAACGGGGTCTCTACCGAGAAGGAAAAGGACAAGAGCGGCGGCGGCGGCAAAAAGAAGAAAAAGGACAAGGACAAGGAGCGTGCAGGTGGAGGGGGGCGTTATTTGGAGGCGGGAACCCCCTCCAGCGGCGGCGGGCGATTTGCCAATGACTCGCCGCTGAAGCGAAAGAGAGACGAGAATGATGCGGCCGATGGCAGCAGCGGAGTATCTGGGATTCCCGGGGGTGGCGGCATAAGCGAACAACTAAAGTCCATGTCGTCGTTCAAGCGACAGAACATGGAGCGCCACGATGATCGCAAGAAGCACCATCGCGGCGGCGGCGGCGGCGACTATTTTGGCGCTGGTGGCGGCGCACCTCCAGGTGGTGCCGGCTACGATGGTGGCCGCCGGCAAGGCCTCAACTCGCCCTCAACGCCAAACAGCAGCCGAGGGGGTCGAGCCGGCTACGATGCACCACCACCACCTCCATCGGGCTACACGCCGGAGATGGAGCGGTGGCATTCCCGCGAGAGGTAATTGTCCCTTTGATATTTCCTTCCTTTTGGATATTTCCTAATTCATGCTAATTGAGCAGGTACAACCTGGAGTACAAGCGCGATCGCTACGAGGCCGGGTATCCACGCAGTGGCGGAGCCTCGGGTGGAGGCTACCATCGGGATCACCGTGAACGCGATCGCGATCGTCGTCCCGATAAGCGCAGGTAAATCACATTTTTATTGGAGTAACTAGAGCTGTAAAACCATCGATAGTGCTCTCACTCGATATTTTCGATAGTGATAGTCCAGACCATCGATAATATCGATACTATCGACAAAATAAAATAGGTTTTAAAAAATTTACTTTGCTTAAACAAACCAATTTAAATGGCATAGTTTATAAAAGATTTTATGTATTAAACAGAAAAAACAATTAAATTCAATCACATTACTTTCTATATAGAATTTATATATAGATAATATTTGATATTAAGGATTAAAAATGAACTTAAAATGTCTCGGTCCTTAAGAATTTAAGTATTTATGATTATATTTATTTTTTTATTGGCAAAAACTTGTAAATTTTATACGAGTTCACTGATTTGCTACTAACGCGATGTATCGATGGGAGAAAAAAACAATCGATGGTGACCCGGAGCACAGGATCATCGATAATATCGATAGTATCGTCGATAGTTTCACAGCTCTAGGAGTAACCGATAAGTCGATTAATTTAAGTTCGATTGATCTCTTTTGAACTCAGATAACCGATAAATCGATTAATTTACGTTCGATTGGATATCTTTTAACTCAGATAACCGATAAATCGATGATTAATTTACGTTCGATTGATCTCTTTGAACACAGATAACCGATAAATCGATTAATTTACGTTCGATTGATCTCTCTTTTAACACAGATAACCGATAAATCGATTAATTTACGTTCGATTGATCTCTTTTAATACAGATAACCGATAAATCGATTAATTTATGTTCGATTGATCTCTTTTAACACAGATAACCGATAAATCGATTAATTTACGTTCGATTGATCTTTCTTTTGACACAGATAACCGATAAATCGATTCATTTACGTTCGATTGATTTCTTTTAACACAGATAACCGATAAATCGATTAATTTACGTTCGATTGATCTCTTTTTAACTCAGATAACCGATAAATCGATTAATTTACGTTCGATTGATCTCTATTTTAACACGGATAACCGATAAATCAATTAATTTACGTTCGATTGATCTCTTTTAACTCAGATAATCGATTAATTTACGTTCGATTGTATCTCTTTTAACACAGATAACCGATTAATCGATTAATTTACGTTCGATTGATCTCCTTTAACTCAGATAACCGATAAATCAATTAATTTACGTTCGATTGATCTGTTTTAACACAGATAACCGATAAATTTACCTTCGATTAATCTCTTTTAACACAGATAACCGATAAATAGATTAATTTGCGTTCGATTACGATCTCTTTCAACACAGATTCCCCTCTGGCCATCTGCCGCCCCATGCCTACGCGAACCATTACCTGCCGCCCAACTACTATATGCCGAATGGAGTCGTTCCCGGCCTGCCACCACCTCCGCCGTCCGTCTATCGGACCGATCCTCGCGGCTATGCTGTGATGCCGCGTGACTATCCTGCCGACTACAGGCGAAGCAGCGACTACGAGCGACGCACGCAGACCTGAGAGGGCGGCAAGGAGGACACGGAGCACCCTGTGCGTCTGTCCGGCACGGACCACCCTGTGCGTGTGTCCGACACGGACCACCCTGTGCGTGTGTCCGGCACGGACCACCCTGTGCGTCTTTTGTACATAAAATGCCTAGTCTTAAGCACAGTTGGGAGGGGGGCGTCTCCAAGCAAACACACCTGCATACACCTGCATACAATATACGTTTAGCGTAGCTCTATATACACCATGTACAAGTAATACCTAGCGGCTATATAGGCTATATATATAGACTACATATTGTCACACACCAAGCACTGCATCATCATTCACTGCATCATGAATTGAGCGGCAACAGCAGCCCAACCATAATCATAGACAACGTTTTGTGTATAAATCAATATTTTTCTACTATTAAATTGTACAGCAGCAGCAGGAGCAGCAGCAGCAGCAGTGTGTGTGTGGCCTACGATGCAACAAAGTCGTTTAAAAAAGCTTTTAAACCAACAACAAACAAATTCTCACTACTATATTTATGAATTAACTTATATGTGAATGTAAAAAAACACAAAAGCAATGAGGAGTCGAGTCGTATCACGGATAAGAAATATAGCAACAAAAAGAAAAAGAAAAACGCTAAGAACTTGTTTTTGTCTATATTGCATTCTTTTATATTTACCATTTACCATAACATAGAAATAAAGAGGAACAGCGAATTCAGAGAAGTGTAATTTAGTTAAATTTAAAGGTACTAAATAATTAACTATGATATAATATACAAAGTACGTTGTAGTGTCTGAAAACAAGTATATGATGTATATCAATAAATTATAAAATATATATTAAATTAAATTGAAAAAACACGAGTTTATGGACTGTCCGATCCCGATTGTTATTTTATTTTTAATTTATGGTCCCCGACCTTGCTATAAAGTTTATAGCAGTGGTCCGCACCACTACAGTCGCATGCCCACATTGTATTTGAATGAGTGAAAAGTGAACAATCTATGGCTAGATCTGAAAAAAAAAGATAGCTAAAATGTTCTCTATTATGGGAAAAATAGCTACATATATATGTACATATATCTAAAACTAGTTATTTAACTCTAAAAAGGCTAAATCTAGCCTCACAATTACAATTTGACTGCACTGATTCTTCTGTCCCCTATCACGTTCTCTAATATTGGAAAAATAGCTAAAACTAGTTATTTAACTCTAAAAAAGCCTAAATCTAGCCACACAATTACAATTTGACTGCACTGATTCGTCTGTCCCCTATCACGCGTGATAGGGGCGTGCCGACCCCTGCTATAAACATATTAAACTGGAAAAATCCTTCTCCATTGAACACTTTCCCTGAATTTCATAAAACTCTGCACAATATCTGGTGTATAAAAAATATATAAAACCACTACACTACAGTCATATGCCCACATTGTATTTGAATGAGTGAAAAGTGAGCAATCTATGGCTAGATATGAGAAAAAAGATAGCTAAAATGTTCTCTAATATGGGGAAAATAGCTAAAAACTAGTTATTAAACTCTAAAAAGGCTAAATCTAGCCTCACAATTACAATTTGACTGCAATAATTCTTGTGTTCTCTTTTGTGCATATTGTGAATGAGCGGCAGAGTGCGGGCAGAACGTCGACAGAGAAATTTCCTATCACGCGTGATAGGGGCGTGCCGACCACTGCTATAAACATATTAACATTGAACACTTTCCCTGAATTTCATAAAACTCTGCACAATATCTGGTGTATAAAAAATATATATAAAACCATGCATTTATTTGTCATACAATAAAAAGGACTTTTCATGCAAAGTTATTGTGTGTGTTATGTGGAACGTCGTCCAGTGTGGCCAAGTGGCTTGACTTGATGGAATGGAATGGCCTGCTCCTCGGCAAAGGCCAGGAAATCCATGCCGTAATGCTGTATGAGCTTGGTCAGCATGGCCACATCGGCCTCCGCCTGGTGAGCATTAGTGGCAGGACGGTTAAATCTGGTAGCGAATAAACTTCCCAGCCTGTATTTAAGGCGTGGCGGATAGCGCTTAGTCTCGGCACACTTTAATCCGCAAAACAACTGGCGCCTCGAGCTGAACTCCTTCGGTGTGCGCTTAGCTGGCCTCTGAGACGACTCCAGTAAGTCATCATCTTCATCGGAAAGTTGCTTGCGTTTTGCAGCCTTTTGGGAAGGCGTTAGAATTGGGCGTTTTGGCGTGGTTTCATTCCTAGTTTTCCAGTCGACTTCCTTGACTAGTTTGGGCTCAGTCTTTACGTCAGAAGGGATTTCGTTTTCGGGTTTGGGTTCGGGTTCACATTCAGGTTCAGGTTCAGGTTCTGGTTCAGGTTCACATTCAGGTTCAGGTTCACATTCAGGTTCAGGTTCACATTCAGGTTCAGGTTCACATTCAGGTTCAGGTTCACATTCAGGTTCAGGTTCCCTCACATGGTCCTTCTGCTCTGCCTTCGCAGGTTCTCTTATAATACTCTCTTCCTTAAAGCGCTTGTCATCAATCTCCAAGAAGGCACGAAGGGAGTCCACACATGTCACGGAGTGGGGGAGCTCCAAGTTGACCTTTTCAAAGGCCTGCCTTACAATGGGAAAGTCGAAGCCCCAACCATTGTGGGCCACCAGGCAAACGGGAGCTGGCAAATGCTTTATGAAGCTGATGATGAGTTCTGCGGAGTCCCGGTCAAATTTGGATTCCCGCTCAAGCAGATAGTTGTTCAGACCTGTGATGAAATTGTCATGAGCATCATTTTCTATCCATTGTAACCGAAAACAAACCTGTATGTAGCTCTGCCTCTGGGTGCACTATCATGGAGGGCTGGAATAGCAAATTTAACTTGTGCAGCACACGCGGTGCCGCCGGCAGGATATCCTGCTCCTGCTGACTCCCATCCTTGGCCTCTTTTTCCGAGTCGTCCTGCTTCAAAAGAGCAGCTTCAAAGGCGTAAATGCACAGTTCCATAATGCCAACGCGATTATTATTGTAAGCAGGCAAGTTCGTCGTTTCCAGATCCAGTACAGCAAATGTGGAAATCTTGGGCTGGTCTCCGTACTCCACATCCACATTTACTTCGTTTGGAGCCATTTTAAGTTGTGTTTATATTTACATTAGGTTTTTTTTAAATGCATTTTGTTAATCAGTGTTGCCAAGTTAGCTATTTACCCACTAGATCTAGCGTTTTTCATTTGACAAATGCAGAGTAAAGTAGAATTATCAGCTTGGGGGAATTACATTTATTAATTACAGCTTCCAAGCCGAATTGGCATAATTTTATTGGGCAATATTAAAGATATTCCAATTATCCACCTTATCAAAAGGTAAGGAAAGGTTAAACTTCGAAATAATACATTCAAACATTTAATTAAAATGTCGGAAGAGTGCACTGTGCTCGCTGAATTTTCCGATAGTAATTGTGAAATTCGCCAGGAAAAGGAGTGGATTTTCTCCCCCATGGCAAGAGACTAAAAGGCTTTCGACATTTGCGCTGCCATACTTTTTTCCGGCGCAATCCCTAAACTCGTGTGTGCAATCATCTGGCGCACGGGCGAAATTTCACTTTTCCACGGGAAAACCCCAGGAAAGCCCCTTTAAATTGGCTCAAGATCTCAAAATCTGTTAAGCTATTTATAGCTATTTTATAACTGTTTTAAAAGCTATCTTAGCTTTTAAAGACCCGAAGAGTTGGCAGCACTGGTGTTGACCTGTAACTTTAGCAGGTTTACCAACACTGGAAGCGATGCATATCACGTGAAGAGATGGAGTCGTGACAGGATCGCGACAGCTTCGCATTTTCCTTGCTTCCTTGATTCCATAAAACTTGAATTTGACTCTTGAAATCATAAACAATAAAGTAATTATAGATTAAAGGTACTTAAATCACCCAATGGTTAATATTTAACAAAGAAAATTACGAGTATAGAATAGTGTAAAGTAAAGTTTACTGAAAATATTAGCCAGCCAGCACTAAATGCGTAGTCATAAATTATGTAAGCTAATCATCAGCTTCAGGTCTCGTTTCTCTAAAAATAAATAAAGATTCTTTTAAGTCGAATATTTACAAAGCTTCTGGCAAACAAAATACTATATATTGGTTGGTATTTTGGCATTAAGTCACGTTATGAACACTAAACTGTGATTTGACCATTCGCGTGCCGTGTCACGAACACTAAGGATTCGCTGTCAGTCTCTAGTTGGAAACTGAGGTTTGTTGCTATTAAAATAATAGCTCCAAGTGAGTGAACACTTTTAATTAAAATTCTGATTTTAAGGTGATTCTACAATGGACTCGAGCTACAAGCAAAAGAAGCCCTGGATGAACAGGGACAACAACGGCAGCTCCGACAACTGGGGTGGGTTTCAGTCGGGACGGGATTCCGGGCCCGAGAGGTCTTCACTATCATTAGCGGGCTGGTCCCCGTATGCAGACACCTCTCGTCGTCCCGTAGCATCAAATGACTTCCAGGCTCCAACTCCGCAGCGCAGCGGCACTCGCTGGAGCCGGACCCAGTCTGAGTGGAACGAGATGAGAGGTGGTGGCGGCCCACAAGCGTGGTCAGGCCCCTCCAACGGTGGCAAGTGGTCGGACCCAAGAATAATGCGACAGCAGCAACAGCAAGAGCCCCTGCACATGCATGACGACGATATCATGGGGCCACCACAGGGACAGATGGAGGGATTTCTTCATGGTTTCAACAGCGCTGGGCGCGACTGGTTCTATCGCTACTTGGAAATGGGATGCAGTGCGGAAGAAGCTCGAGATAGGGTCCTGGATCGCAATCGAAACCATCCAGAGTCCCTGGACTCCTCCTCCTCTCACCCTGATGAACGTTATGCAGATGACAATGGGCAGGTGCAGGAGCGCAGAAACACTAGTGGCGGACGCAGGCGTTCACCGGAGACGTCAAGTATTGATCTCACAGGCCTTAGTGGGGCTTCACGTAAATGGTTCAATAGGCATTTGGCAAGCGGGTTTAGTCCTGAGGAGGCCTTAGCCATGGTGCTGGAATACAAGAGAAATAATCAAAAGCCTCAATCGTTGCAATCTTCTAAAGCTATCGGAGCTATGGGAGGTCGAAAGCGCCCGGTCGATCCTCTATCCTCTAGGGAGGATGCAAAGAAGCCGAGGAAAGCCAAAGAGTTTCCCCCAGCCGCAGCAGTGCCTGGGAATCGTTTGATGACTGTAGCCGTAGTGGCCGAGAACCATCCGAAGCACGTTCTGCAGAAGCAACAGCTCAAGAAGATCGAGGACGCATTGACCGAGGAAATGATTAAGGGCTGGACTCGCAGTCTGAACTTTGGAGGCATCAGATATCGCGCTGGCATGCTGTTAGTGACCTGCCTGGACAAGGGCTCCAAGGAGTGGCTGGAGATGATGGTGCCGAAGATCACCGCCATCAAGGGAGTATCCCTACGGATCTATAAGGAGGATGAGATACCCGGCACCAAGGGAATTACTGTCTTTCTGCCGCACACAATTGAGGAGCCCGACGAGGTCACGCTGAGTTTCATTAAGGAGCAGAACACTGATCTTTTGTCTCAAAACTGGACCCTGGCGCGCTCCTTCAAGGCACAGACGGGTAAGATTTTGACCATATGCCTGGGCGACAAGTCGATGGAGCTGCTGGTCAAGCGAGGTATGAGCATTAGCTACCGCTTCGGGCAGCTCTCTTGTCGCACTTGCAAGGCACCGCTGTTCCCGCATGCGGCCAAAAAGAAGAAGGCCACGAAAGAAACGAAAGAAACCCCCAAAAGTCCTCCTGAGATTGATCTAACCGAAGAGGATGGCGATATGGAAATTTCCAACATGACTGTGCTTGACGAGGTTCACGGCGATGACGATGAGGATGAGGAGGGGTGGGAGGATATTACTGCTGAAAATGGGGCCGAGGACGAGGCAGTTGAAGCAGATGATGCAGAGGCAGTTGAAGCAAATGAGGACGAGGCAGTTGAAGCAAATGAGGCCGAGGCAGTTGAAGAAGATGAGGCAGAGGCAGTTGAAGATCAGGCAGAGGCAGTTGAAGAAGATGACGCCGTGGCAGTTGAAGATGATAGCGAGGAGAATATCATTAAGGCGATCGAGCAGGAGTTCGATGTGGAGGATGAGCAATGAAAGCATTATCTCGCCCACAATACAGACGGAATAGCAGACTGATACATCCAAGAGTGAGTTCAAACTGAAAAGAAAAACAAATTGAAACCATTTACCGAGTCTTATTCCTTCACAGAGAGCAACATTCAACAAGGAAGGAAGGAAGAAGGAATTGGAACTAATAAAACACACAGGATAATCTCATCGACAACCAGAACCACCACCACAGCTGATACGAATGAAGTATTAACTATTGGAAAGGCCCTGGGAAATGGCCTACATTTTACAAACAAAAACGCTCATTGAAACACTCATTGAAACGCTCATTGAAACGCTCATTGAAACACTCATTGAAACGCTCATTGAAACGCTCATTGAAACGCTCATTGAAACACTCATTGAAACGCTCATTGAAACGCTCATTTTTCTGTTTCAATGAAATGCAGACTTAAAAAAAATACAAATATACCAAAAACAATATTTAATTTCGAGTTTATTGTACTTGCATACAAAGCAAAGAAAGAAAACTTACAAAACACAACTTCTTTAACATAAATTCGACTCGTACAACTGTTAGCTTGTCAATACATTTTCTGGGGATGTAAATCTCATTTTCTGGGGATGTAAATCTCATCTCTCGGGAGGGGGTTATTGTGCTGGTGTATCTCTGTATGGATACATTCGAGAAATAACATGGCACGCATTTATCCTTTGGGATATCAGCACCTAACTAGTACCGCTGGCCAGCGACTTCGCGTCATCTGGAGTCCTGGGATCTCCTCCTCCTCCACCCGATCCTCCTCCCCTTTTCACCGAGAACTCCAAGTAGTTGGCCCTTGTGGCTGCCTCGTACTCCTGCACCAAGCAGTCCACCGTCTCACGGGACTCATCCAGCTCATTGAGGTCATCCTTGAAGATGTCCTCGCGCTTGAATTGATCGAGAAAGGCGCCGCGCTTGCGCAGCTTATCGTACTGACTGAGGGCCCGCTCGAACAGCGAGCAGATGCTGGTGTGGTTGGCCAGCATCAAGCCGGACACGCGATGGTTGCTCTGCACATAGGGTGAGGAGCGCGAGAGGGCCACCTGGATGGAGGTGGGACCCCAGGGGATGAACTGCGCCATCTTTCGGTCCCGGATTCGCTGCAGCGACTTGTGCACCTGCGTGGGATCCACCTCGCCCTGAATGATGTTCAGAATGGAGATGTAGCAGTGGTGATTCGACTTGTCGGGCCCCGTCGACACCATCATGTTCTTGGGCTGCAGCAGGCGCCGCATCACGTCCAGCACGGTGGTCTTGCGCACATTCACCGTCTGCAGGCTATTCAGATCGGAATCGCTGGTCAGTGGCGTGTAGCCGGTCATGAGGAAGTGCAGCTGGGGCGTCGGTATGAGCGGAGCCATTAACCCAATGAGATTGTTGTTCATGTACGAGGGATAGCGCAGCGTGGTGGTGCTCACGCTCATTATGGTGGAGACCAGGTTGTTGATTTGCGAGAAGCTCGGATTCTGGATATGCAAGCGGTCGCAGGCAATCCGATTGAGAGCCGTGTTGTCCAGAACGACGACACTGTCCGCCGCACTGGTGAGGCGGCGCAGGGTCAGCAGGGAGTTGTACGGCTGCACCACAACATCACTGATCTCGTCCTGGTTGGGGAAAACACTGAACGTCTGAATGAGCTTCTTCGGATAGCGATCGGCCAGCCGCTCCATAATAAACGAGCCCATGCCGGAGCCAGTGCCGCCGGCAATGGAGTGGCAGAGTATGAATCCCTCCAGCGAGTCACTGCCATCGGCCTCGCGATCTATTATGTCGAATACCTCCTCCTGCAGCTTATCGCCCTGACTGTAGCCCGAGGCCCAATTGTTGCCGGCGCCGCCACCGTGCTTGGACAGGTATACATTCTCCGGATTGTAGAGCTAGGAAGAGGAACAATGCATCCTTGTGGGCTTTCGATATGAAAATACACCTACCTTGGAATAAGCAGAGCCCATTATGGTGTTTATCACTCTGGGCTCCAAGTCCAGCAGCACGGCCCTGGGAATGTAGTGATCGTCGTCCGCTTGATAGAAGAACACATCCTTGCGGTCTATGCCATCGGTGGCAAAGTCCTCCAGCACGCCGCTGGGCGAAATGCCATGCTCCAGGCATAGCCTCTTCCAGAACTCGAAACCAACTGCAAATAATCAACAGTTGGTGTTGGTGCGAGCCCTTTTTTTAGGCACATAAACTTACTCTGATTGCCGCATTGCCCCAGCTGCAGAGTAATTATTTCGCTTGGCATCTTTTGCAACCTTTACATACAGATCAGGTGAATAGGGCAAGAGTTAATCTTCCTTTGTACCAAACTCTGTCTTCGCTGCACTGGTCAAATCTTTCAATAGTTGGCTCTTTGAATTGCATACAAAACTAGCAAATAAATAAACAAATTTAGACGAATATTTAAAAAGTTGCCGCAGCGGGGATGTATTAGCAAATTTATTCCAACCAGTGTTGGTAAGCGTCGCGCTTCATTTTCGCCATTCATGGACGTGCACAGAAAGGTGGTGCATACTCAATGAACCGCGATTTATCCAGAGTTTACCTAGATAAACTGAACGAAGTTACCGTTGCATAATCAATTAATTTAATGTCAAGTATTCCGATTCGATCCTTATAAACACACGGGATTTCAAGAAGAGTAGTTTCTAAATTTTTAGTTATTATAAATTTTGTATCTCTTAAGCTTTAGCTTAATTTTATGTTAGTAACGATATATGTATGGGTTTCATTTTATTTGTAGCAGTGACGTCCAATAAAATTTTCAACTCCATTTTTCCAGAGGCGGACCTCGACTGTGTCCCTTTTCCAACACTGAAACCGGCTTCTTTAAGTCTCGCCGCGCGTTGCCCGCGCAGTTCTTTTTTGTTGTTTTTGGTCCGCGGAAGGGCGCAGACAAGACTCTGAAGAAAGAAAAACAACTCTGAAAGTAAATCCCATCGCGTCTGTACAGAGCATTTAACGCGTTCCACACTATTGCAAAATGCCCCGCGCAAAGAGCGTAAAGAAACAAGCGGAGACGGAGAAGGTGGTGTCTGAGCCCGCTCCCGATCCCACTCCCACTCCAAATGGCAACGACGACACCCAGGAAAACCCCACAGAAGAGGCCACAGCTCCGGCGAAGGGAAAGGCACGCTCAAGGAAAGCGCCCAAGGCGACGGCAGCTGTTGAAGTCGCGGAAAATGCACCGGAAGTAGGAAAAGAGAAGGCACTGCCGGCAGCTGCACGGGGCAAGAAGAAGCAGCCAAAGGATACAGACGCAGAAAATGCAGAGGCCAAGCCAAAGGGACGCGGCAAGAAGGCAAGTGCTGAAGGGGAGCAAAAGGTTGATTCACCAGCCGCCACCAAGGCACCAAGGTCGCGAACTAAGAAGGAGCCCACCCCCGCCCCAGAGGAGGAGGCACCGCCTCCGGCACCGTCTAGGGGTCGTTCCAAGCGCGAGAAGACGCCTGCTGTCGAGGAGCCGCCAAAAGCAGCGAGGGGACGCAAGCGAAAGGAGTCTTCAGCAGAAGCCAATGGTGTGGGAGTGTCGGCGGAGGAAAACGCAGCAGAGCCACCAAAGCGACGGGCCAAGAAGGAACCAACCCAACCGCCGGTCGAAGAGGAGTCGGAGCCGGAGCCAGATCCAGTGCCAGTGCCAGTGCCAGCCCCCAAGACCAAGGCTAAGAAAGCTGAGCCAGCTGCCAAGCGGGCACGTGCACCCAAGGCTTTGACTGACTCGGAGATCACTGCTGCCCTTGAAGAGAGGGAGAAGGAGAAGGAGGAGCAACCGGAAGCAGAGCCTCCGATAGCTGCAAATAAACGAACCAAGAAGCCGAAGGCGGTGCAACCCGAACCCGAGACTGCCGAACCCAAAGCAGTCGCCTCCAAGAGAGGCAAAAAAGCCAAGCAGATCGAAGAAGCTGCTCCAGAAAACGGAGTTGCCGCCGAAGACACCACTAAGCCCACTAAGCAGCGAACCAAGAAGAAGACGGAGGAAGCGGAGGAGCCGGCGGCTGCTGCGCCCAGCAAAAAGCGCGGGCAGAAGGCGTCCGTTGAAAAGGAGAACAACGGGGCTGTAGAGGCTGTAGAGCCAATCGTTGAGAGCAAGCCAGGTGAGAACTACCTACTAATCACTACCTACTACCTACAGCATCATTCCAAATCAATTTGTTTGCCACAGTTCGCAGCCGAAAAAGGGCTGCCGCCAAGGCGGAGATCGAGGTTGTGGAGGAGGATGTTGATGCAGGTGAAGGGGACGCCGCCTCGAAAAGTATGAGTATGACGGAGCAGGCCGGCTGCGGTGGTGCTGCCGTATTGAAAAGCTTGCAAAACGTGCTCAACTTTTGTTTTCCAGCATCCAAGAAAGCTAAGAAGGCGGTACCGGTAGAGGGAGGCGTCGTCAAAGAGGCATTGGATAAAGCCGCCTTCGCCCTGGCCGCGGGCAAGGAGTTCAATTTGAAGATTTCCAGCTGGAATGTGGCCGGCTTGAGGGCCTGGCTAAAGAAGGACGGCCTGCAGTTGGTGGACCTTGAGGAGCCAGACATCTTTTGCTTGCAGGTAAGGGGGGAATCCTTCGACCTAAATAGCACAATTATGACTCATCAGAGACTCCTCCATCGCTTTGGATTGAAGGAAACCAAGTGCGCCAACGAGCAGCTGCCGCAGGAGGTGACCCGGCTGCCAGGCTATCATCCCTATTGGCTGTGCATGCCCGGTGGCTATGCAGGCGTCGCCATTTACAGCAAGATCATGCCCATCCACGTGGAGTACGGCATTGGGAACGAGGAGTTCGACGATGTGGGACGCATGATTACGGCAGAGTACGAAAAGTTCTACTTGGTCAATGTGTACGTGCCGAATTCGGGTCGAAAGCTGGTCAACTTGGAGCCGCGTATGCGCTGGGAGAACCTCTTCCAGGCCCACGTGCAGAAGCTTGACGCTCTGAAGCCGGTGGTTATCTGCGGCGACATGAATGTCTCACACATGCCCATCGACCTGGAGAACCCGAAGACGAACACCAAGAATGCCGGCTTCACCAAGGAGGAGCGCGACAAGATGACGGAGCTGTTGGGCCTGGGCTTCGTGGACTCGTTCAGGCATCTGTATCCCGACCAGAAGGGAGCCTACACATTCTGGACCTACATGTCCAATGCGCGGGCTCGCAATGTGGGCTGGCGTCTCGACTACTGCCTAGTCTCGGAGCGATTCGTTCCCAAAATTGTGGAACACACGATTCGCAAGCAAATCCTTGGCAGCGACCACTGCCCGATCACCATATTCTTCAATATTTAGGCTGTACATACACACTCTTTGTGTTAATGTTTTCATTTGTAATCGTGTTTCTTCAACTTGTGCGAACTGTTTAACGTTTTGGTTTGTACTTTGCGATTTAATTTGATACCAGCGATACATTATTTTGTTGTAGATCGATCATCCAAAGTGGTATTTATTAATAAAGTTAACACTGCAGTTTTGTGTCTTTGAGTTCATCTTGGATCTAGTCTGGTCTCTTGGTTTAAGGGGTTATATACAGTTGTACCGCGCAAAAATTGAAATTTTATCGATTTTTTTTTGACACCATAAAATATATTTATTACAAATGTTTTGCCGACGTTGTTTAGTACATGTTTCTGAGTGTTTATTAAAAATTTTTCATAAAAAAATATTAAATAATAAAAATGTTATGGCCGAATTCCAAGATCGTCTTTTTTCGATGGTGACTTGCGGTGGCCATCATTTCCCGAGAACGGTTCATCGGAAATAAAAAATTCAAAAAAATGTCGTTAGTATATTGTATTGCCTAGTCCCTGGACGATGGATTTGTAAAAATTTTGATTTAAAAAAAATGGCGACGGTTTTAACAAAAAATGTACTTATTCAAGGTATAAGATTTTCGATTTTTATGCTCTAAAAAAGGGAGTTTTCAGGAAAAATTGAAAATCATTCGTCCAAGGACTAGCTATTATTATAATAAATAAGTGGTCAAAATTTGGTGTTGATCGGATTAATAGTTTTTTAGTAATCGTGGCCACCGCAAAGGTAATTTCGAAAAAAACAAGATTCTGAGATGATCGCGTTTAAAGTTAACCGCTTCTCCCGAGCCGATGTGCAGGCAGTGCGCTATAAATAGCTACAACTTCGGTTCTAATGATCCGATCGTTATGAATTTTTGTGAGAGTATTCTCAACAGTATATACTTAAAGAATATGCACTAAAAAAAAATCGATTTTTTCATCTATCACAACTGTATATAACCCCTTAAGAGAATTTAACCTTCCGAATAGTGTTTCTATTCTGTCATAAGAAGGACCGGAAAATATAGGGAAAACATAGATTATTTCAAGAATTACGTGAGTTAAATTTATGAATGTCCAGAAATGTAAGAAGTCGGCGTAATTTCGGTATATTTAGAATTTATTATTTTTTTCCAAGATTTTAATTTAATTTTTAATTTTATCAAAACCGAACGACTACTTGTATATCAAACCACTTTAAACGATTTTTTTAATTTGATCCAAGGGGTTAATATCTTTTTCTGTATCTTAAAGAACCGATTTATAAAATAAAAATACAAAATAATAAATTGATAATAAAACGGCGCTGACAGATTGAACTATAAAATTGTAGCCGTTAACATTGGCATTGCCAGACTGTTCGGGAAATAGGTCTAAGAACCCTCGGAACATTTGGTGTTGCCTGACTGTGCGGGAAAAGTTGTGCCCGCGAAAGCATTTAGCTCTCTCTGACTTCATTTGGTTGCTAAGTTTTAGCTCTGCAGGTACGTACTCCGCTCCACGTTCCGTGCTGCGGTTGAATATCCTTAATTTGGGTGCAGAGCCCTGGCGGAGCATGTTATCAAGATCCATAATAAAAGACCAGACCGGAATTCTGATCACTCTCTTTTGTATGACAGTTTATAACAGTCGGCCAAATAAAATGTTGCGGGCACACTTTTCCCGCCAATTTCAATATTTACCTCCAAATTTGCAGTTTTCTTTTGCAAAATACTAATGACTCCCGAAAAGAAAGAATTGGGCTCCCCGGAGAAGGCACAGGTGTCGCCCGCGAAGCGGCAGCTCGAGCTGGGTGAGAGGGTAGAGAAGCAGCCGGCAATGAATATCGACGAGCAGCAGTATCTGGACCTGCTAACCCACATCATCGCGAATGGAGAACGACGGATTGACCGTACACAGGTGGGAACACTATCCGTGTTCGGCGCCCAAATGCGCTTTAACATGCGTGGCGACACCTTTCCCCTGCTGACCACGAAGAGGGTCTTCTTCCGCGCGGTGGCCGAGGAGCTACTGTGGTTCGTCGCAGGCAAGACGGACGCCAAGCTTTTGCAGGCAAAGAACGTGCACATCTGGGACGGGAACAGCACCCGGGAGTTTTTGGACAAACTAGGTCACACAGAGCGAGCAGTCGGCGACTTGGGGCCGGTATACGGCTTCCAGTGGCGGCACTTTGGGGCAGAGTATCGTACCTGCGATGACGACTACAGCGGCCAGGGCATCGACCAGCTGCGTCAGGTGATCGAGACGATCAAGAACAATCCATCGGACAGGCGCATCATCATGTCCGCATGGAATCCGCTGGACATACCAAAGATGGCGCTGCCGCCGTGCCACTGCCTGGCGCAGTTCTTCGTCTCCCAGGACCGTGGCGAGCTGTCCTGTCAGCTGTACCAGCGGAGCGCTGACATGGGTCTGGGCGTGCCATTCAACATCGCCTCCTACGCCCTGCTCACCCATATGATAGCCCATGTGACCGGTCTGAAGCCCGGCGACTTTGTTCATACCATGGGCGACACCCATGTCTATCTGAATCATGTGGATCCTCTGAAGGAGCAGTTGCAGCGCACGCCACGCCCGTTTCCCAAGCTGGTGATCAAGCGCCAGGTGCAGGATATCGAAGACTTTCGCTTCGAGGACTTTGAGATAGTCGGATACAATCCCTATCCCAAAATCCAGATGGACATGGCCGTGTAGAGGCGTGAGACACTCCAAACCAAACTATAAACTATTCTTGAGAGGGGCTCCAGTAGCAAGGAGGAAGGGATGCCATACCACCGTTTATAATATGTAATCATTGGTAATTTTTTAAGTTCATATTCCCAATTTAAAAATGTATTTTTATTTCTAAATTCGAATATTACCGAGTCTTTAATTTATGTAAAAAAAGAACAGCGAATATTTGTCTGATGTATTTTTGTCACAAACATAGGATTAACAAATCGTCTAAGCGATTAATATAAATATAAATATTAAATATTAACGTTTTCTGAAAATTTGAGTATAATCGGATGACAAACATGGAAGTTATTAAACAATAAAGTTTGTGCGTATTATCACTAAGCAAGAAATGTATATGTTTTCGAACGAATTCTTCGATCTCGAAACAGCCGAACGCACTCGGGGTTCTAAACATTTCGTTCGGCTGCTCTGGGGTTCCAGGCTCAGCCGTTTGGTTGATAGCACTTTTTCTGCTGTTTGACGCCTCTATATATTTCTTGCTTAGTGGTATTATTCTTCTTCTATGTTGAGAGCCCCAGTGCATGTTACTCAACATTTTCTTCTTTCCATGTTGATGTGCTATTTAATTTCAAGCAGAGTCCTTTGGGTATCGGGTATCTCACAGTCGATTATACTTTTATTCCACTTGTTTAGGTATAGGTCCTTGAGAATGGCTCATTCTCACCACAAGAAGCTGCATTTAAGCTGTGTAAAACCCACAATTAACATGAGGAACGTATTCAAAATAATAATATTTAAACACATCATTTCATAGCTTTATTTTGAATAAATTGTTGCTTTCATTCATCATTCATCGTGTGTAGTGTGTGTTTTGTTTGTTGTTCTTTGTTGTAAATTCTCAGATTAATTCATAATGAAGTATAATTGATTCTTAATAAATCTTGCACAGAGTAAATACCATAAATATGCTATATAAATTTGCTTGACATTTTCCGCACATAATATTGTGAGTTCGTTTTGGTTTCTTGTGTGTTTGCTTGTATTTAAGTTAATTGAATGAAAATTCGAAGGAAATCGTTAAGGTTTTGTGTCCATATGAGAGAGAGAGATAACTCGACAGTAAGTAATTCAATATATAATTTATGCACTTTAATTTAAATTGGAATAATTTGTTATCCACTTTGTTCTGTGATGATTAAAGATAAATACATACATTGCTACTACAATACGCGATACTGTCCACCAATATTTTTCGACTATGTATATATAACGACGAGAAAAAAACTTGCATATGTATGTAGTTTCCATATATATACTTAATATGTGGCATAATGCATAATGCAAGGCTAACCCAGTAGACAAATAGAAATAAGTTTGAATTCATTAATTGAATCTGTTATGTGGAATTAAATATATATGTTCATTAACTTATGTTTTTGAGCTTGAAAGAGCGAATGCCACTAGAGTTCTGAGTTGAGTTAAGATTCCATATATTTTCCGTTTTTCCGTTTGTTTTCTTTGGCTAAAGAGTGATTCCATTTCCGTTTTTAATGCCGTTGAGTTGCGTTTAACAATAGTGCTTAAAATTAGTACCTTTGACTAAGTTCTTTTCGACTAAGATTTGGTTTTAATTAATTTATAATATATATCTTAAGTGTTTCTTCTTTCTTACTTGAACATCTTTAAACATATATAGAGAGAGCGTCTTCCGTCCGCAACTTACTGGATACTGGATACTGGATGATGACTCGCATTACAAAAGGGTATTCGTATTCGTTTCCTTGTTTTTTTCTCCTTGTTTTTTTGTGCTCTATACTGGATCTTGTGGAGGAGGAAGTTACAATAGCTGAAACAAGGATCAGAGCTTCCCACAAGTCTCTCGGGTTAAATAAGGGATAAAGGATGCGACTTCCGCTACAAGATCTCTATTGCTTTTGCTCTTCTTCATTTCGAAGGTGTGTGTCCTGCTACATGTCCTGCCTGGAGCAGCACCAGCACCAGGTGTTGTATAAAGCTACACCTAAAAGCCATCGTTAGCTAATAATCATCGACTCCAAGCTTCATTACTATTCAACATTCATTTACTATGTATGACTTCATGAATAAAGAGAGTGTGTTGTTAAGTGGGGGGTTGTGTGTGTGATCTGTGTGTGTGTGTGAGAGAAACAGACATTTAAAGAGGGAGCCCTGCAGATTTCCGGTTCCGGTTCCGGTTCCGGATCGGGCCAGATCTGCAGGCATTTGCACAACCTTATTGGCTTCAAAACGCGAAGGTGCCTCGAGAAAACGACGAACATTTTCGCCATTGCGTTCGCTCGCTTGTCTTGGTGTAAAAGTATAAAAGTGTAGCGTTAACTAGGCCTTTTTCACTTGTTTAGTTTAAAATTTGTGGTAACTTCTCGTTCTTGTTTTTTTTGGTTTTTGTTTTGTTATTTGGTTAGTTTGTTGTTTTCCACTTCCTTCTTTGAGATCCGGGTATAATCCTTTGTCTTCAAGATATGCGCTTTGTTTTCTATTTACTGTCCTCGTCATCCCCGTTAAATGTTAACATTATTGCGTTTACCATGTAAAAATTATAAATTTGCCTCGTTTGTTTCGTTTGTTTCTTTAGTTATCTCGATTCTTTAGTCTTTTCTGCACTGTTAGTTTAACTTTCTGGTGATCAGTGATCGACCCCTTCGGAATTCTTGAATTCTTACGTATGTCCCATCTCTTCACTTCTCGGTTTCGGTTTTGGTTTCGGTTTCTCGTTTTCGTTTTGTATATTATTGTGCGGTGTTTTTGTTCGTTACCATACCCATTAAGTTTTTTTATAATATGTATATATAATATATTGTATATATAGTGTTCATGTATATATTTAAATTTTTAAAATACTTTCTTGGTTTTCTTGCATTTTTTGTTTTGTTTTGTTTGGTTTTGTTCTTTATATTTATCATTTATAAAACATTTCCCTCTTAAAAAATGTATATAATCGATTGCTTTTTGGTTGTTCTTGATGCTTATCATTCACTGTTGCCTCTCAACGGTAAGTTGCTATTGCAAATTCGCCTTTCGCGGGATCTTTTAGCTTTATTTTAGGCTAAACATATCCCTCTGTGCCACACACAAATATGCACAAAAAATTGTGCCTCAACTCTTCTCCTACATTGTTGTATAAAAAACGTTTCATCTTGGTGTTTGTTCTCATCATAGAATATTATTTTCTTTCAGTTTTGTTGAACTTGCTTTGTTGAGATTTACTGGAAGGTATTATTATTCCTAATTTACCGCTTAAAAGCCAGAATTTCTATTTAATTGTTCAGTCAAGCTTTTGCGCACACTAGTGTGAGTAGGGGTAGGGGGAGTTGGGGGGAGTAAGGATTTAGTTCGAGTTGGGATTAAGGAGGATTAAGCCGCCGCTGGCGCTCTATGTACTACACACATACATACCTAATAATCGTAACTCTTTATGCCTGTATGTATATATAATTTGTTCTTGGTAATTAGTTTTAAGAAGTTTATGCAATAAATTTACTTGACGTATACATGAAAATGGATTTCCTTTTTTGTTATGTGTTATGCTTGCCATGAATAAGTTTAGATTTCCATCATAATTTCCTTGGTATGTATGTATAAACATTTAAAATTTGCAATACACAACATCAATATATTGTTAATCATATGTAATAGTTTTTTTTAATATAAATAGTTATAGATTTTATGTAGAAAGATATAGCATAGTTCATGTCATGTGTGTAACATTGCAATATTTCCTTATCTCAATTACGTGTCTGTTTAAAATGGAACTGAAATTAATAATAATTAAACATATTTAAATTGAAAAGTTCGCTAAGAAAATAACTAATATTGTTTTTTTTTTCAGAAAGTTCATATTTAAATACGATTTTTATATTATTTAAGGATTCTTTTGCAGTTAAACTTTTCTTTATTTTGGAGAAATATCTGTGAAGCACCAATTAGATATCTTTAATATCTTTTACTATCCCCGCTTTCGCCTTCGCCTTCATCTTTTATTCGAAATTCTCAACTGTGAATTGATTTATTTAAAAATTTGTATTATATTTAGTTTGGCAATTTGTTTAACTTGTTCTCGTTTTTCTCGGTTTTTAGTTTAAGTTTTTGCAGTGAGTTTTTGGGCTTAAACAAATTCGTTAGGCTGAAACGCGCGTTCTGTGATCTATGTTACGTACATCTCGCTTTGATTTCATTGTTGTTTGCTTTGTTGTTCTAAGGGAGGGACTTTGTTCTGATCTTTTTTGTCTTCAGTTCTTCATTAACATCGATTTGAGTGGCGGCGTGCTTAGATATCTTAGCTGGATTTGGTTAAGCCTTACACAATCGTTGATACATCATCTCGCGTCTATTTTAATTCTCTCGATTTCTTTTGTTTTCATTAAATTTTTCTTAAACATTTATTCGTTGTATTTGAAAAATTCTCATGGATGCTGCTTCCGCTGCTGCTGCGCTGCCATCATCTCTCAGCTCTTCTTGTTGCCCTTCATATTTTGCTCACTCAATTTCAAGATTTTAAAGAGACTCTATCAGTTATATTAATTTTACTAAAGGACATGTAATAATTAGGGGCCACAGAAATCGCTATAGATTTCAAATCTATTGAAAAGGTGGCCAAAAGTATGCAATAAACTTTTTAATATTATCCGGGGACCGTAACGATTATAAGTTATAAAATATAAATTATAAAATAATAAGAATTATTATTATTACTATTATTATTATTATTATAATCGCTATAGATTTAAAATCTATTGAAAAGGCGGCCAAAAGTATGCAATAAACTTTATTATATTACCCAGTGCCGTAACGATTATAACTTATAAAATAAAAGTTATAAAATAATAGTTATTATTTGATTTTTTTTTGAAAAAAAACTTTTAAAATAAAACTTTTTTATCAATATTTTTTTAAAAATATTATAAATACAATTTGTTTATCAATTTGTATTATAGAAATTTAAAATAATACTTATTTGTCAACTTTGATTATACAAATTGACAATAAAACTTATTTTTAAATTTTTATTATAAAAATTGACAAATTAAACTAATAAAAATAATTTCTTTTTTAATTGCAAATAAAAATTGAATGTTAATATCTTTTAAACCAATTGGTGTATTTGAAAAATTTAAAAATATATGCGATCTACTGACTAATACATTTTATTTGATACATACATAATTTAATACATAATCCTTCAAGGACGAATATTATAATTAACTCTGAAATTCGTATTATAGCATTTGAAGGACGTGTGATGTATCAAATAAAAGGTTTTAAAACGTAGATCACATACATTTTAAACATTTTTTAATACACCAATTGGCTTAAAAGATATATGCATTCAATTTTTATTTGCAATTAAAAAAAAATTGTTTTTATAAGTTTAATTTGTCAATTTTTATAATAAAAATTTGTAGAATAAAATAAGTAATATTTTAAATTTCTAGTAAAAATTGTAAAATGAGTTTTATTTTCATTTTGTATAATACAAATTAATAAACAAGTTTTGTTTTTAATTTTTGTAATACAAATAAGTTTTGTAATAAATAAGTTTTATTTTCAATTCTTATTTAAGTCTCGTCGGTCTTTAATATTTTCAAACTCATAACAATTATTTTCCGGTCCCTGTTTTACCAATTCACTGCAAATTCTTCGTTCGATTTTTGCAGTATACTTTTGGGCATTATTTGAATTTAAATTGTACATCCACAGCGAGTTCTGTGGCATCCCTGCTTGAGTAACATAGATGAAAGTGAGACTAGTGTGTTAGGTTTACGGGGGAACAATTTAACAAATGTTTAGATAAGAATAAAAAGGTTCGATTATAATATTTTATATGCATACATCATTTATTTTTAGCAAAAGTTGTTACATTAAATATATATATAGAAAACATAAACATATATATTATGTATGTCTTGTTTGGTTTTTTGTTTCTGCTTTTTGTGTATGATTTTCTCTATATTTTTCTTTTCTATTTTGCAATGTCTATATTCGCAAAACTCACGCATCATTCAGTTCTGTTTTTCGTATCTCATTTTTATACACATTTTTATTTATAGCTTAAATATTTGTCAAGTTTGTTTTCATTTCTTTGGTGGATTCTTGGCTTCTTCAAATGCCTTCAAATTGTTTGTATTGTATTTTATTCTCTGTTTAAAAATATCCGTACGCTCTTTGCTCTTTGTTCTACATCAAACGAAAACTTAACTACAGCTGTTTTACCTTTTCTGTTTCCTATTATATTTTTCTTTCTTTCTGGAAGCTATTCTCGCTTACGAGAGGCGACTAGAGGTGTGTTTTAATTAAAAGTCATAAACAAAGAAAATGAATTACATTCTACACATAACCTAGGGATAAATATTGGAAAAAATTCAAGATTTCAATTTCGATAATTAATTAACAAAAGTGAAGATGCTAAGATGCTTCCTCTGTTTGTTGTAAACAAAATGAAAAGCTACAAAAATGAAAGTAACTTGTAAGTTACAAAGGATCTATGACTCGTGGCGTGATGGGCAAGGTAAAGGTCTTTAAAAGAAATAATTGGACCAGGAGGGCATGTAACCATTGCTGTTGCTACTGTTTTTATTGCCAGAAACACCGCCAGCGGATGGATTGGCGTTCATTCCGAGTCCTCCTCCACCTCCATTGCGATGGCTCACCGAGTTGTTGTTGTTGCTGGAGCTGCTGCTGTTGTTGTTGGGCGTCCCTGTGCCTGCGCCTGCGGCAGCGCTGTTGGCCACATTGGTCAGAAACTGGGCAAACTCCTGCTGCAACTGCAGCTGCTGCTGCAGCAGCTCGTAGTGATTCTGTGGCTTGTTGTAAATGAACTTGGTGGAGGTCTTTAAAATGTTGCTCGACGACGACGAGGAGGAGGCGGCATCTCCGTTGCTGTTGCTGCTACTGCTGTTGTTCGGAGGACTATCTCCGGTTGCTCCTGCTCCTGCTGCTCCTGCTCCTGCTGCTCCTGCTGCTCCGGCTGCTGCTGCTGATGTCGCCGTTGCTGCTGTTGCTGTTGCATTGCTGCTGCTGCTGGCTAATCTCTTAGGTGGCGGCATTATTGATTGTTGCTTGTTGCTGGTCGAGGTCGCTGGCTGCTTGCTCAGCTGCTTGCTCATATTGCTATTGTTACTGTTGCTGTTGCTGCT
>VNJO01010314.1:0-12965 GCA_008042535.1 Drosophila tani | reverse complement strand
GTATATATTGGTATATATTGGTATATATATTGGTATATATATTGGTATATATTGGTATATATTGGTATATATTGGTATATATTGGTATATATTGGTATATATTGGTATATATTGGTATATATTGGTATATATTGGTATATATTAGTTATATATTCGTATATATATTGGTATATATTGGTATATATTGGTATATATTGGTATATATTGGTATATATTGGTATATATTGGTATATATTGGTATATATTGGTATATATATTGGTATATATTGGTATATATTGGTATATATTGGTATATATTGATATATATTGGTATATATTGGTATATATTGGTATATATTGGTATATATTGTTATATATTGGTATATATTGGTTTATATTGGTATATATTGGTATATATAGGTATATATTGTGGTATATATTGGCATTTGCCATAAACTCACGTGCTCAGTGGCCTGCTATAGGTGGACATGGCTGGGCTGGCCGGATTATTGTTGCTGTTGTTGCTATTGCTGTCGTTGTCAGCATTGTCATTGTTATAGAGATCGTTGCAGTTATCCAAATACTCGGATCGCAGGTACGTGTCCAGATCGTTGTCGCACTCATCCTCCTGATCGGCATAGTCCTGCTCATTGTCCTGATCCTGCTGCGACTCCACCATGCACAGCCATTGCGAATTGTGATTGCGGAATTTTTCAAGCTGTCCATGGAAGAAAACCCAATGGGGTTGGTAAATAATAGCAACATATTTTCGGAAATTAAATGTAGGTGATTCCACTGCAACATCTACATTCTTGGGCGATATGTGAATGGAACGAACAGCTGTTCTGGGTTTGTTTACATTTAAATTGGGACTGCGGTCATTTCAGGCTTTTATTTGAGACTTTTGGACGACGTGGACACCGTATTGTCTTCAAAGTTAACCGACTCATTCAAAAACTTATTAATATCCAAGCTTAGATCTTTGAAATATTGTATATCAAAGGAAATTCGAGTGTATAGAAATATTTTCCTTCCACAGCTTCAGGAGCATGGCATTATGCAGTGGCGGCCACGAAATGGTGCGCTGGATATAGTTTTCATTTATTTTTTAGTACAAAAAATGCATAATTCCAAAAACAATAAGAAATTATAGAAGGGTCAGGGTAAGAATCGATATTTCTCGGTATTTTTAGGGAAGGAACTTACGAAATATCGCGTAAGAAAATGCTGCGCTGGATCTAGTGTTCATTCATCATTTAGTAACAAAAAAAATTCATAATTCCAAAAACAATAAGAAATTAGAGAAAGGTCAGAAGGTTTAGGGAAGGAACTTGCGAAATAACCCATAAGAATCGATATTTTTCGGTATTTTTAGGGAAGGAACTTACGAAATATCGCTTAAGAAAATGCTTCGCTGGATCTAGTTTTCATTCATCTTTTAGTAAAAAAAAAATGCATAATTCCAAAAACAATCAGAAATTAGAGAAGGGTCAGAAGGTTTAGGGAAGGAACTTGCGAAATATCGCATAAGAATCGATATTGTGCGGTATTTTTAGGGAAGGAACTTACGAAATATCGCTTAAGAAAATGCTGCGCTGGATCTAGTTTTCATTCATTTTTTAGTAAAAAAAATTTATAATTCCAAAAACAATAAGAAATTAGAGAAGGGTCAGAAGGTTTAGGGAAGGAACTTGCGAAATATCGCATAAGAATCGATATTTTTCGGTATTTTTAGGGAAGGAACTTACGAAATATCGAATTACGAAAGGGTCAGAAGGTTTAAAGAAGGAACTTGCGAAATAACGCATAAGAATCGATATTTTTCGGTATTTTTAGGGAAGGAACTTACGAAATATCGCTTAAGAATCCATTTTTTTCGGTATTGTTTTTTAGTATGTATAGAAACCCTTGGGGGCAAATGGTGAACGAAAGATGCATCCATTTTGGATGGACCATCCTCCCTTATGGGAGACCCCATGTAAAAGAATGGACCATCCTCGAGAATGTGGCAGAATGTAGCAGTGGAACAGGGCTATAGATAAGTAAGAAAGCAATTTGGAACCCACCTTAATGCGCTTGGCCCACTCACTGTCGCTGATGGCGATAATGTCGAGGCAATAGTCGCACACCTTGCGGATCTCCTCGTTCTTGTCGTGCATGAGATCGATGAGATAGGCCGGCGACTCGGTCTCCTTGATCATGTACTCCCTGGTGCTCTCGTGTCGCAGTATCTGCTGGAACACAAAGATGATCTGCAGCACGATCTCGTCGTCCTCCTGCTTGGCCTTCAGCAGCTCGATCAGCGAGATGACCACCTTGGCGCGGCAAAAGAGCAGCGCGCACAGTTCGTCGCAGGCGCAGGTCCCCAAATAGACGATGGTGTCCAGTACCAGGTCATCCAGGCGGGAGCACGGCACCAGAAGCTGCCTGATCCAGGGGATTAGCTGGAAGTTCTGCAGGATCTGCGAGTAATCCAAATCGGTGAGAGCCAGATTCCCCAATATGCCCAGACACTCGACAATGAAGGCCTCGTCGTCGCAGATGGTCAGGATGCGGGCCAGATCGCCGACATAGTCGATGAACTGCGACTGCAGGGACTCGTGCTGCGAGAGATTCCTCAGCAGCTTCATGAGCAGAGCATCCTGGTACTTGAACGCCCGATCCATGAGGCTATGCAGCCGCTGGCCCTCGACCATGATCTGGGCATTCCGGCGGTTCAGCGACAGATTGATGCACAGCGCAATGAGATCCAGATCGACCTTGACATTCAGATTCAGGATGATGGCATCCGTGGCCATTTGCACGCACTCCGTCTGGGTGAACATGCCCTTGACCTTGTCATCCAGGCTCATGTGGTACAAGATCTTGACGGCAATGCCATGGTGCTTCTCATCGTTGATGAACATCACCAGCATGGGCAGGTAGCCGGCGGCAATCATCTTGCGCCGCAAACCCCCATCGAAGGAGAGATTGAAGACCAGCTTCAGGGTGACCTGCACCAGGTCCGTGTGCGTGCTCTGGAACAGTCGCGGCAGCTTACCCACAATATTCAAGGCGCCCATCTCGTCCTTGTTGTCGCCCACAATCGAGAGCTTCTTGAGGAAGGTGCTGACTAGCATCAACAGATCGATATTCTGGCGATCCAGCGCCTTGACCAGCATCTTGACAATATGCTTGCGCCGCATCTTCTCCTCCAGCTTCACATTCTCGGCCATGTTCAGCAGCAGGTAGAAGGCCACGCGCAGCAGCTGCTCCTGCTTCTTGGCAAAGATCTTTAGCTGCTTGTTCAGCCGATCGATCTCCTCCTTCTTCACCTTGGGATCGTTCCTATCCAGCGACTCGTTGCTCTGGCTCTGCGCTGCCGCCTTGAATTCAGCAGCGGTGGCCGCTGATGGCGGCGCATCGGAGCCAGCGCCGGCGCACAAGGCCTCGTGGTAGCTGCTATTCAGGATCTGGCTCTTGATCAACGACGAAGACATGGAGCCATGGAAGCTGCTCCAGTTGCCCGATTTGGGGCGCTGCTTCAGCTCCGGAATGCGACGACGTGGGGGTTCCATCTGGGATATATTTATATATATCTCTGTAAGGTTGAGAAGAGATTAGCTTAGACTTACCTCCTTGGGCTTTTCCTCGTTCATGATGTCCAGGAAGTCGTCGGTGCTGCGGTTCAGCTTCTCCTTGCTGGCCTTGGCCGAGTGGGGAGTGGAGCAGCCATTGGGCTGCTTGCGCACATCCAGCTCATTCCGCATGGTCTCATAGCGACGCAGCTCGTAGTCGATCACGTCCATGCACAGGGAACCGATCTAAGGAATAACATTTATAATTAATTTGTAATTAAAAATCAATATTCAAACCCTCTCTCACCTTGTATTGCACAATCAGTGGATGGAACTTGGTGTACGTGGAGAAGCAGAAGAATATGTAGATGATGTTGGTGGAGAGATCCAGGGATTTGCGCCAATCCTCGCGCAGGACACGCGACAAGGCGCTGAGGCAGGCTTCTAAAGGTATATAAGCAAAACAAATTAATCAATAAAGCTTATAAAGCGGAGATCCTAAAATCTAACCATTCTTTTCCAGCTCCTCAAGATTATCCGGATTGCGCGCCATTTGCAGGATCATGGCCGAGCCCCGGATGCGTTCGCCTAGCTCCTCGTACAGCAGCTCCACATACTCGTCAATGTTGTTGATGGACACATCCGCCGTGGACTGTGGACTGGACCCATTGGTGGCCACTGTCACTGATCCGCCGCCGCCGCCGCCTACGCCTCCGGCAACACTGCCGCTCCCAGTGCTGCTCGTCATGGCCGCCACGCTGCTGTGCGATCTGGCCGAGGACCGCGTATGCGAGTTGTGCAGCGCCGCCGATCTCCGGCTGTGTGTATTGTTGTCCGGAATATCTAAGTATGGGTTTTATGGGTTTTTAATAGTCAATAATTAATTAACTTTTAATCTAGATTACCATTGCTGGCATTGTCCTTGCGATTCTTCAGGTAAAAGATTATCTGCTCCACGTCATTTAGCTGGGACTTGTGAATGAGATCGCATTTATCCACCACCTCGCGGGCCAGGGCCGCTGGATCCGTTTTGGCATTCAGCGAACGAAGTCGGATGATTTTCTGACAGTGCTGGTAATTATATTAAATAAAGGATATACATAACTATGTGGTAAGTGCATAAGTTAAAGAATATTAAAGACAGCTTTTAGTTCGCATTGTAATAGTCGACGGTCGTTAGTTTTATAAACAATTCTTACATCATTAAAAAAAAAGAATTAAATAAATAAAAGAATTAATTTAAAAACAAATTTGCGTTGTAAATAACTTGTAGCGAATTTCCTAATATAGTTTAATAAAAAAGTACACATTTAACTATGTATAAAATGGCTTTATAACCAAATTGATTATTTCGATTGACTTTAAGAATAAAGGTTTTCAAAATAATATTAAAAACAAGTGGGAAAGCTACAATCGAGTGTGACCGACTGTGAGATACCCGGTATCCAAAGCATTGTGGGTGAAATTAAATAGCACACGGACATGGAAAACGCAAAATGTTGAGAAATGATAACAAATGTTGCTAGAAACATGTTGAGCAACATCCAAAACAGACAAATGTTGCTAGGAACATGTTGCGCAACACGTACTGACACTCTCTCTCAAAAGCTATGTGCTCAGGCACCCGGAAAGTATTCCTGAGCAGTGCGATAGAGCGAGAGGGTGACTATTGACCTCTTGTTTTGACTCAAATCTTAGCTTTTCAGAGAGAGAGAAGAAGAATAAGCATACACAGAAACTTTATGGTTTAATAACTTCCATGTTTATCATCCGATTTTACTCAAATTTTCAAAAGACGGCCGCGAATGCCTACTTATTTATTATATCTATTTACTTTAAACCAAAAATTACGATTATAGCTTATATAGAGTTTTTTAAGATTTTCGGGGGCGGAAGTGGGCGTGGCCAAATTTTAAAACAAACTTGATCTGCGCGCAACAGATTCCAATGTTGTCACCAAATTTGGTAACTCTAGCTTTTATAGTCTCCGAGATATGTTGTTTCACACGGACAGACATGGCTAGATCGACTCGGCTGATGATGCTGATCAAGAATATATATACTGTATAGGGTCGGAGATTTTTCCTTCTGCCTGTTACATATGTACATTCTCCGTTGGCACTAACTTATAATACCTTTGTACCCTATGGGTACCGGGTATAAAAAGGAGTTCGAGTCTCGACCATTTAGGGGAGTGCGAGCTAGATGGAAGATAGCAGAGTTGCAACCTGCGTTGTCTAATAACTTCCATGTTTATCAATCCGTTGTACTCAAACTTTAGATAATGCCCCACTAAATATCCAATTATTTCTGATATGTGAATCTGTTATTAATTGTTTTTAGAAAATGAAAATAGCAATTAAATTATAAATAATAGGTAGTTTTTACGTTTCTTGAAAAATAATGAATTATTTTTGTACTGGGAAATAAGGAATAAAATACCATTATTAAAATAAAAATAAATAAAAGACTTGTGTAATTATATTTATTATAACAAATCTCATAATATAGACAATCATATCATATCTCCCAATGGCATCATATTTTCAAAGAGCTCGACCAAATAAATACCAGCACTTTTCAACGTTTATTTTATTCTATTAACGTTCAACGTTTATTTATATTCTTTGTTTTTACAAATAGTTTGTCGAGATTGTTTGTAAAATGAGGAAATAGTTTGCGCATATCGAATTCTGAATTCTTCTATAATCATTTTACGGTTGGCAAGATTTCAGGTAAATAAACGTTGAAAAGAGGTTTTATTTATTTGTTTTTGGTCATGAACAATCAACGAAACGCAACCAAAAGCAAAAGAGACAAGAAAACGTGAATTGAGGTTATTTACCCGACCCGCCAGCCGTTTTTGGGTATCGTTACTCGTTTGCCCGATTACTCATTTACTAGCTACTCAGTGGCCAGTGGCCACCACTCGATACTTGTGAGCGACCCGTCATCGACCCCGTTACGTTATCGATTGGCCCCCGCTCAATGTCAGCCTTTGGGCCCCCCTTAGTCTCCTTAACCCTTAGCCATACACAGAGAATATTTCAAAGTATCTTTTTAGATATTCCCCATGCGACTAAATAACTAAATTACCATAAAATTATATTTATTATATTTATTTATTAATTAGTTATCTATTCCGTATTAAAGACCTATTTCCAATTACAATTTAGTGAAAAAGAAAATCACATTGCTAAATGACTGAATATACCGTTTTAAAAAATCAAATGGGAAACAGCTGTTCTTATAAAAACTTAACTTTTCAATACATTTGGTCGAAAAAATGGGCTAACTGACTGAAAAGCTTGTGTGGCTACAGAACTTGAATATAACACTGCTTTGGGTAGGTAAATTATAGGTTTAACAATTTAAATTAAAGATAAATAAGAAAAGGGCTAAAGAGTATAGCCGTATAGGGAACATATGTATATTACAGTGGTCCGCACCACTACAGTCAAATGCCAATATTGCATTTGTACACTCTATGGCTAGACATGAGAAAAAAAAACAGCTAAAATATATTGTAATATAGCAAAAAAGTAGCTATAACCTAAAAAATTAGCTATTTAACGCTAAAAAAGGCTAAATCTAGCCACACAATTACAATTTGTCTGCACTAATTCTTCTGTTCTCTTTTGTGCATACTGTGCGTGAGCGGCAGCGATGCCGACTGAGAAGAATCCAATCCCGCGGGATAGGGCCGTGCCGACCACTGGTATATTATCATACTCTTTGGGGTTGTTAAATAACTACATTTTCAAAAAGTTTATTTTTCATGGGAACAGCTGGCAAACAGCTAATTGATTTTAAGGAATTTAGTCATTTAGCCGAAAAGGGATCACCCCATCTGTTCCTCTAAAATGCAACAATTACTCTTAATTAGTCAACAAAAAGTTGAATCATTAAATTCTTAAAACCCACCGCATTTGCTTCGTGTACATAATAAATCCTTAATACTCTATTAATACGTACTACCTAGGGGCATCTATAATTAGTCTCATTTTTCTCGATCGAAAATTCCACAACCCTTAGCTTTTTATGGTATCGCGCCAATATTTATTTTCTCAGTGTAGAAATAACGAAAGAGACAAATTTACAAGATTTACATATATAAGTATGTGTACCTTCTTCTCCTCGATCATTGGGTTATTGGGCTCCCCAAAGACGGTGGCCTCCAGTTGGTAGTTGACAATCAGGGCCTTGTCCGTGGGATGAGGCTCAATGGAGCCGCCTTTCCACCTCCTGGTTGTTGTTTATTGGTTTTGTTTTGAAGAGAAATTGTTGTTGGATCAATCATAAATTATGCGGGTCAATGCGTAATGAGGTAATAATGTGCTCCTTGTCTCTCCTCTCTCGGTGAGTAATGTCCCGTTGCAAGTTGTTATTTTTGGTGTTCTTCTCGCACACACACACACACGCACACAGACAGGGTAACAAAAGGTTGCGGCAAGTGGAAAATCAATAACAACAACACGGCAGTGAGAAAGAGAGAGAGAGACAAGGCAAGGTGAGTGGGTTTCAGTGGGTATCTCTCTCGTTTCTTTTTTGTTTTTATTTTTTGCTATTTCTTTTGTTCTGTCACTTGTACATGCACCCACACAATCACTGACACTTCATACATACGCACTTTTTAATAAACTTGGCGTCATCATTTGTTTGCATTGTCGAAGAATGCTCTGCTTTTGTTGTTGCTGCTGCTGCCGCTGCTGCTGCTGCTACTTTGGAGGTGGGCGACGGTGGGCTTATAACGGTAACGGCGGCGCCCGGACTAACGACACTTTTCTGCAGCAGCAATTGCCTTTGTTGCGCTCTCTTTTGCTCGCACAAATCGCCGGCAATCGCATTTATTATGTAATAGATGTAGTGTATCACAATTGGCAGCAGCACCAAGCCCGAGATTATTTGGAAAATTAACAAAACAAATTGCATGCGACATGCGACGACAGATCCAATTGGAACTAGAGGTGGAAGTAAAATCGTTTTCGTTTCTTCGATGTTTTGAACTATCACATATCGATACATTCATCGGAGAATCGATTTGAAACTCCGAAGTGTCCTGTTCATTTATTAATATCTAACAATTTAGCACTTTTTAGTTGCAAAAAAGTTCAATAACGTAGTGGTGATGAATAGTTATGTTACAAATAAATACTTTGGTTGCTGGTTTAATTTGATTACTTGCAGCTTTCTGTAGCAAAAGGTGGCAGAAATTGATTAAATGGTGGAAAGCTTAGCTATTGTATTTTTGGGGCTACCAGATCGCACTAAACCCTTACGTGTAGTTGCCAGACTTGGTTTTTTAACCGAACTTAATTTAAATCAAAACAAGTATAAAGCTACAGTCGACTGTGCTTTACACAAAAAGGCAATTTTTAATTTTAAATACATTATACTCTACTTCGATACTTCCTAAAATAAATCGCCTCTCGAATTAGCTCCTGACCTAAACAATTTAATGTTATACTTAAATATGAATGATACATTTTATAAGGACGCATAAAAACCCATTCAAAAATGAATTGTTATTTTTTGTCATTTCTTGCTATATTCTTTTGTCATTTCCTCTGCAGTTGGCGCCATTATATCGCGCGACCAAGGCTCGAATGCGCCACTTGTCGGCTACATCTTGCAACAGCAGTGCCTTATTGGTTGTCTTAAATTTCTCACATTTTTGCTAATATCTCCTATGTTTATTATTCGATTGTACTCAAATTTTCAGAAAACGTCCGCACAAGCCTATTAATCTATTCTATTTATTTACTTTAAAGTTTAAACTAAAAATAAAGAATATAGCTTTTTTAACGTTCTGATTCCGGCCGTTCCGACATATATACTAGCTGCAATAGAAAGAAGACCATCTGCAAAGTTTTATTCAGATAGTTTAAAAACCAAGAGACTAGTTTGCGTAGCAACGGACAGACAGACATGGCTAGATCGATACGGCTGGTGATGCTGATCAAGAATAAATATACACTTTATGGGGTCGGAGATGCTTCCTTCGCTGCGTTGCAAACTTCTAGACAAAATTATAATAACCTGCAAGGGTATAATAAAGCCGCTTTTGAGCTTTGAAAAAAATAATTAACTTTATTTTTCTGATTATATCATTAGTGGTATTATTTTGGCTGCAACTTTATGAATCATTTACTACATTTTATGACTTTAACATAGTTTTTCGCCATTATAACAGTCTTCATTAATTCTAAAAATAAAATATAAAAAAACGCCGCCATGATATCGCCTCTGAGCGAATCAAATCGAGGGAGAGAGACCTTTTGAACAAAAGGGCAGTCGCACTTATACATTCGTTGAAATTAGATCGTGTTGTGTTTGTAAAACGCATTTGAATTTTACTTTGGTCAACAATATAAAAATAAAACAAAAATCAACGGTGGTGTTCCGGAAGACTACGGCAACGAGAGCTTCCTACCAATATCGAGGGGAACGCGTCGTTAACGGATTCGCTGTGGCCTGGCCGCCAAGCAGAAGTGCGTCCGCACCCTGGACGACTGGGATCGCATTCGCTACGAGCGACCTTCCACTGGGGACATTGCAATTTTTATCTAAAAAAAATTGACATTGAAAGTTCCCCCATGAGGTAAGGAACGTAGTCGCGTTTAGACAAAAGGCCACAATTTGTATAAATCTTTGCAATTCATTACAAAAAGGGGAAAATATGGAGTTGAACGCGAGAGCCGACTAAAGAAAAATATGCGATGAAGCATGCTTTTTGGACTGTTGGACTGAAGTGCCAACGAGGTTATCCTAAAAATTATCGGCAAAATTTGGATCGACTTAAGATTCATGCATGGCTCGGCCATGAGATTACAGTCATCGGCTGGCTACCGTCAACGTCATCTTCATCGTCTGCACAGAGGCAGATAAATTAACACCAGAGGTTTTCAACTCATGATCACTCACAAGGAGAAGCCCACCTATGTGGCCATTTCGGGGGTGCACAACCATGTGTAGTCAAAACAAACTTACCTTTGGAAAGTACAATAAACATAAGATGCTCGCGAGAATTCAAAGGAAAACTGGAGTGGATTAGATTCACAAACACGTATTGAATACATTACCACATTTTCAAAACGCAAATTAAAAATGGTCGAGCCACCTAAGGGCAGGGCTGCCAAGAATACGCCAGACGCCAACTTCGTTACCCGACCGGAGGGAAAGGTTGATCAATGCAAAGAAATCCCTTCCTCGGTTCACAGGTAAGGGTAACGGAGTTGGGAACAAAAATCCCTGGGATCGCATTTGCTACGAGCGATCTATGATGGAAATCGCTATCGACGTCAGGCCAACTATGGCGACAACATCTACTGGAGCTGTGTAAAGAAGCGAATGAACTGCAGCGTTTACATGATCACTCACAAACAATACACATCGTTCAGTAAAATTGTAGCAACAAATTTTTAAAATACAAAATAGAATGTTCAAATTAACTTTAAATGTCGAAATGAATGTTCTAAATAATCCAAGAAAAACAAAAGAAAAAACCAATGCGGAAAAATGGCAAACGAACAAAAGTATTTTATAAAAACATTGAAAAAAAAGTACACTTTTTTTTCAATTGTTTCTCAAGGCCGTCTCAAAGGGTGCAGTGCGTCCCCGAGTCAAGTGGTATCAAACCAGCTCCCACATCGAGCTCTCCATTGAGCAACAGGTGCCGGAATACAAACTCTGGCTGGAGGGCAATACTTTATTCTACATGACTACCACGACTTCGCCACCCCAGCAGTTCGTGCTGCCACTGCTCCGTGAGGTGCAGTACTCATTATTTCTTTTCTCTTTCTTTCAATAATTTCCCTGACCGAGTTCTCCGACAAAACTAGTTGTTCGTAGCCGCGGCACCTCTGGCTGCCGCGGCCTTCATGAAGTCAAATCCTGACGTGTTTTGAACTATCACATATCGATACATTCATCGGAGAATCGATTTGAAACTCCGAAGTGTCCTGTTCATTTATTAATATCTAACAATTTAGCACTTTTTAGTTGCAAAAAAGTTCAATAACGTAGTGGTGATGAATAGTTATGTTACAAATAAATACTTTGGTTGCTGGTTTAATTTGATTACTTGCAGCTTTCTGTAGCAAAAGGTGGCAGAAATTGATTAAATGGTGGAAAGCTTAGCTATTGTATTTTTGGGGCTACCAGATCGCACTAAACCCTTACGTGTAGTTGCCAGACTTGGTTTTTTAACCGAACTTAATTTAAATCAAAACAAGTATAAAGCTACAGTCGACTGTGCTTTACACAAAAAGGCAATTTTTAATTTTAAATACATTATACTCTACTTCGATACTTCCTAAAATAAATCGCCTCTCGAATTAGCTCCTGACCTAAACAATTTAATGTTATACTTAAATATGAATGATACATTTTATAAGGACGCATAAAAACCCATTCAAAAATGAATTGTTATTTTTTGTCATTTCTTGCTATATTCTTTTGTCATTTCCTCTGCAGTTGGCGCCATTATATCGCGCGACCAAGGCTCGAATGCGCCACTTGTCGGCTACATCTTGCAACAGCAGTGCCTTATTGGTTGTCTTAAATTTCTCACATTTTTGCTAATATCTCCTATGTTTATTATTCGATTGTACTCAAATTTTCAGAAAACGTCCGCACAAGCCTATTAATCTATTCTATTTATTTACTTTAAAGTTTAAACTAAAAATAAAGAATATAGCTTTTTTAACGTTCTGATTCCGGCCGTTCCGACATATATACTAGCTGCAATAGAAAGAAGACCATCTGCAAAGTTTTATTCAGATAGTTTAAAAACCAAGAGACTAGTTTGCGTAGCAACGGACAGACAGACATGGCTAGATCGATACGGCTGGTGATGCTGATCAAGAATAAATATACACTTTATGGGGTCGGAGATGCTTCCTTCGCTGCGTTGCAAACTTCTAGACAAAATTATAATAACCTGCAAGGGTATAATAAAGCCGCTTTTGAGCTTTGAAAAAAATAATTAACTTTATTTTTCTGATTATATCATTAGTGGTATTATTTTGGCTGCAACTTTATGAATCATTTACTACATTTTATGACTTTAACATAGTTTTTCGCCATTATAACAGTCTTCATTAATTCTAAAAATAAAATATAAAAAAACGCCGCCATGATATCGCCTCTGAGCGAATCAAATCGAGGGAGAGAGACCTTTTGAACAAAAGGGCAGTCGCACTTATACATTCGTTGAAATTAGATCGTGTTGTGTTTGTAAAACGCATTTGAATTTTACTTTGGTCAACAATATAAAAATAAAACAAAAATCAACGGTGGTGTTCCGGAAGACTACGGCAACGAGAGCTTCCTACCAATATCGAGGGGAACGCGTCGTTAACGGATTCGCTGTGGCCTGGCCGCCAAGCAGAAGTGCGTCCGCACCCTGGACGACTGGGATCGCATTCG
>VNJO01010311.1:0-27084 GCA_008042535.1 Drosophila tani | reverse complement strand
AAACTACTTAAGAGAGTCCTGGTCATCTCGCTTTCCTTTCCTCTGTGTTTTTTTATTTTGTTTGGGCTGTCCTATTATAAATTCCTGGCGATTATGGAAATCCTGGCGTCTTTTAAATGGGGATGTCTTATAGCCGCGTTTAATAGGAGATTGGCCTCCAGGGAAGAATGGCGTTTTAGGAGATCCTTGGAAGGCAACACGTTGTGTGGAATTACGTCCTACCGGAAAGGTTGGAGTTTTAGGTGTACGTCCTACTTGGTGGCCACGTTGTATAGTCTTTCGAACTTCTGGAGAGCCTAGAGTTTTAGCAGTACGTCCTCCTTGGAAGGCAGCCCTTGCTCCACCCTGAGCACTTCTGGGAGGGGAATAGAAGGTAGGTTTTGGCAGACCAGGCTTTACCTTGGGTTCTTGGGGACCAGGCTTTACTGGTACACGACCTCCTTGGATGCTAGCCGAACCTCCTTCTCCTTGAGGACCAGGCTTTACTGGTACACGACCTCCTTGGAAGCTAGCCGAACCTCCAGGCCTTGGAGCTCGTCCAGCTGGACGAGAGCAAGTTGGTAGTTCTGGCGTGGCCGGGAGGGGCGATATGCCCCTTATACGAGCTGGTCTCCGCCGTGGACTGACCTGCGATGGGGGCGACTTGGAGTTGGCCCTCTTGCGTCCCCTCTTCTGGTCACCAGTGTTCTTGTCACTGGTCAGGGGAGCAGCTGCGTTCTTGCGGCGACTCTGGCCGAGGCTCTGGGTGATGTCCGAGAGCTTGGTCTCCAGGTTGCAGCGCAGGCCCTCCTTCTCCTCCGGCTGCATATTGCGGAGCTTCACCTTGTTGGCCATTTTCAAGGACTTGGTCACTCCCTCCTTCATGATCTGGGCATTCACGGGCTTGAAGCTCTTGAGATCGAAGGATAGGTTATTCTGAGCGTCCCTGGTGATGCCCTCGTTTGAATCGACCATGGTCAGAATTTCACGCATGTCCGAGACCGGAAGATTGCTGAACTTCATCTGTATGTTGCGCCGCTGGGCCTCGTCGATGTTCTCCACTCGCAGTTCATCGTCGGAGATGTCCCCGTTCGGGACTTCATCCTGGAGTTTCGCGCCTTTGGCCGACCGAAGGCTCGACCCGGCCTCGTACTTATCGATCATCGAGTCTTCATCGCCATCATTGGGCGAGTCCTGGGTCTGTATATCCTTCAGCTTCCGCTTCAACCCGGCCACGGAGTCGCGAAAGCCCTCCACCAAGGACTTGCCCCTCTGGGGCCTCTGGACGCACTGCATCAGGCTGTGCTCCGTCGTCTTGAGAACCCCGATCAGCGCCTCCACATCGAAATCCGGAGGGGAGGAGATGGGGATGCTGTGGGCATCGCCATCGCCTGGATAGCCGCCCGGCTGATCGTAGACCTTCTCGTAGATCATCTTGGCCGGCTCATGGTACTTGCGGATCAGACCGTCCACCTGCGAGCGAAAGTCCTCCACCGACTTGAAGGACTTTTTGTCCAGTTTCTTAGAGAAGGACTCCCACTTGGGGCCGAAAAAGTTGCGGGCCACGGCATCCGCCTGGTTGGTGGCGGTCTTCAGCTGGTTGAGCTGCTGGCGACACGTCTCCTCCATGCTCATCTCCATGGGATTGGTGGTGTTGCTGGTGGTGGCCCTGGTCGTGGGTCCGGGATCCTTGTTGCAGGGCACCGGCGGCCCATTCGGGAAATTCCCCATCACCCGCTGGAAGAACTTCTCCAGCTGGATGGCCTTGCGGTAGGTGATTGAATTTTCGCCATTGAACTGGCGGCAATTGCGGATGATCTGGTGGAAGTCCTGGATGACCCCCTCCACGTCCTGGTAGTAGTTGTTCTCCACCCGCTTACGCATGGTCCCCAAGTCCATCGGACGGTGAATGACCTTATAGTAATTGGGAATTTGCAATTCTTCGGTGTCCACGGGTTGGAGGAAGTCCTGGGCGAACTTCTTCTTGGTCAGCTCGTCCAACAGATGCTTCTTGATGTAGTGCATCTGGTTGGTGTACACGCCTTCCTTGCCCGGCTGGGGCATCACCTCGGGTTGGATGCAAGTGGGCAACTTGAGTTTCAAAACCGTAGAACTCTACCGAAAGAAGAAAAAATCCTATTTCTAGAAGCTTCTTCCGGGGGTTTCGCCTCCGTAACTTACCATTTTTGGTGGTCCTTGATGTTTTTTCTTGTTCGAAAGAGGTTTTCTTGGGTTTTTCCCTTTTTTCAATTACGCCGTAAAATCGTAAAATCGCTTTAACACCACAACCTATTTGTCGAAGTGAGAAAAAAAGGGCAGTTGTCAAAAAAGTAAAGTTGTCAAAAAAGAAAAATTATAAAGCCTTCTTTGATTTTGGCCAACACTGTGCAAGCCCAAGTGTTGGGCAATCGGTGCTACCAGACCTGGAGTGAGCCCTAACTAGAGGTTTAAGGAGAAACTAAAGCCAACAACTTCACTTCTGACATTTAAATGTGATTAAATAATGCCAATGTGATTACATAATTTTAGTTGATAAAAACGTTAAATATTAAAAAATATTCAAAATAGATAAATAATGTTGCAGTTTGATTCTAAGGGGTTTATCTAGATTTATTTTTAATTTATTCCAGGTAAATAATATTTAATAGTATTTAAAATGAATTAAAAATTAATTAGAAGACCATGCAAGATTTCATCTTTTTAAATAAATATTTCAATACTTAAAAACAAAAGTATAATCTAATTACCAATGATGAAATATAATGGAAAATTAGGGGAAATATTTTATATTATTTTATTTAGTTATATATACATTTTTCTTAGTGCTAAAGTTTAATTAACCTTTAAATAAAACTCACAAAAATGTATTAAAAATATATATTTACAGATAAAGTAAAATATAGTAAAGTATACTGTACGAAATAAGCAAAACTAAAAACTATCTAAATGAAACTAAAGGAACTTAAATGTTAGAGTAAAGAACATAAAATTGTAATAAAATAAAATGAAATGTTAGTTTTTAAGAATATATTAATAACAATTTTATAAACAATAATTTGTGACTTGTGCCATAAATATAAACTATAGCTAGTAACACAAGAAAAACCGAAACAAATAAATAAATAAATAAAAGTCCTTTCCTCTTCGTGTTTTCCTTTGGACCTATTTCGCTTCTTCGATCTCACTCCACCGCTTTTCCTTTTGGCTAATGTTTTCGCGATCTTGTAGCTCTCAGGCTCCGAAGAGCCTTTATTTATTTATTTATTTTTAAGCAATTGCCGATGAATTAGCATCCATTTCTTCTTCCATTATGCAAGGGCCTGAGCACTGGGAATCGGGGCTGGCCGGCAGCAGCAGATGGACAATGGCCAGCGAGGAGCCGTACAGCTCGAAGCCCAACACACAGATGATGGCGCCCAGGCTGGCCAGCTTGAGGAAGAGGATCCAGCGCCTGGACCAGTTCCTTCGGGCAAAGGCCGAGTTGTAGCCGAACCACTGGCTGGAGCCCAGGCAGAGGAAGCAGAAAAGTCCGAAGATCCGGTGGATCAGGCGCATGACGAGCAGGTGCCTGACGAAGACGACGACCAGGCCAGAGAACACGCACATCCCAAAGAGGATGTATCCAAAGAGCCCACAGTAGCTATGCTTCGAGGCGAAGTGCGGCTCCTGGTTGGCGGCGGCGTAGCGCTTGTTCTCGCTGCTCTTGGAGAGGGCCTTCGAGAGGATGCCCACGAATCCGATCACTAGCGCCACGGCGCCCAGGCACACGTGCAAATAGTGCCTCACCCAGGACCCTTGCCCCCAGCAGGAGTGGCACATCAGCAGCTGCGACACTCCCACGCAGAAGAACAGCCCCAGCGTGGAGTACAGGGCGTGGTCGGCGGTCCGGCGCAGCTCCAGGCGGAGGCACTTGCAGGCCAGGATCAGCGAGACCAGGAGCAGCAGGACATGGCCCACGAGCTCGACGACTAGGGCATAAAAGTCGAGTGCCAGGACGCTGTGAATGATCGGCCAGGAGAACTTGTAGACCTCGAAGCCCTCGGTACCTGAGCTTGAGTTCCGGCTCATGGCGGAATCTGGATGTGTCTCGGGGAATTATTTATTTATTTCTGGGAGATTTTAGCTGGGACTTTTGACTGGCCTACGTGGATTAGTCGAAATATTTAAATAAATATTGATAAAAGGTAACAAGTCTCATTCTGGAACAATACCGAATTCGTGTCAGCTATAAGACGAGTTTGTTTCTTGTGTCTCACTAAATTATTAGTTAAGGGCTTCCATATAATACTTTAAGATAAACTTAGGCGAGACATGAGACTCCTTTAAGCATCCTTTTTCCATTCATTTGTTTGACCCCCTAAGGATACCCAAAAATCGCAGAAGAAAACCAGGAAACATTGAAGTTAAAGGCTTCTGCCAAAGCTCTTACTTTAAATTGATGTCACTTTGGAAATAATCTGATTTAAAAAATGTTTAAGCACTTTAAGCATTCTTAAAGGTATAACAAATATTTAGAGAATAAAAAACAATAGATTTTTGTAACCTTTTAAATTGAACTTCGAATTAATTGGTTGTCTACTTTACTCTAGTGCTCATAACAATTATCTCCTCCCTTGAGGAGATAAATAAATAAAAAAGACATTCTTCAGAACTAAAATGGACTTCTCCCAACAGAAACCTACCTCTTTATTTATTTATTATTATTATTAAACTAAATTAAAATTGCAGTAACAATAACAATTAATTTTCTAATAATACAACCTCTACAGTCTGTAGTAAGACTGTTTTTCTTTTAAATATACAATATTCTTCCCTATTAACACCAAATTATATTTTACAGATTATCCCCAACGTTTTAGTATTTCCTTCACATAAAATATTTTTAACCAATCTGCTTGTGTATAAAATTTTTATAAACTTTGCCGTTTCGCATTCTTTCTTCTTGCCATATTTCTGGCAACTCAACTGGATTTCGTGGAGATCAAAGAAGTCGCA
Source organism: Drosophila tani (assembly GCA_008042535.1). Taxonomy (NCBI): domain Eukaryota; kingdom Metazoa; phylum Arthropoda; class Insecta; order Diptera; family Drosophilidae; genus Drosophila; species Drosophila tani. The sequence continues at coordinate 22,110 of VNJO01010311.1, read as the reverse complement.
AATATTTGTAGAAACTAGGCAGACATTCAGTGACATGAATATATTCAGATATTACCTCACATAATTTTATAAATATTCATGGTTAAATGGGAGCCTATACAGTTACTTAAAGAACATTGATGAACAGGTATCAATGGGATTTTTAGGGATTTTTATGGCTTCGAGAATTACCGGGATCATATCTCGTGTCAAATTAAGGTCACATCTTTATATTGCGGTCTTTGGTGAATGCATAAATTAATTAATTTTATCTTTTGTGGCGGCTTTTTAAACTCGATGAACTGTTAGGTCAAAGTGGGTCAAAATTGGTGAAATTCTGCAACTAACGGCAGCTTAAGTCCCCCTGTTCTCCCCCCCAAGAAAAGAAAACAGCACTTGGGTCAATTTTAATTTTAAATTCAAACATTTATTTAGTTTTTATCTCATTCGGCGAGGTCCGCCTGGCAACAGGCACCGCTCAGAAATTTCTAAAAAAGAAACCGCACGGCATAAGAGTTAATTTCCATAAGAATGTGCCCAGGGAGAAGTTCAACGGGGTCATGCCAAAATGCCGAAAAAATCAGAAAATATAGAAAAGTCACAGAAATCAGAAATCAGAAATGGCAACGGCACAAAGAAAGCTGCGCTGGCAGATGGCTAATAAATTGATTTAAGCCGACTTCTGGGCAGGGCTGCCCGAATCGAGTTGAAAGTTCATTGCCTTTTCGGGCATTAATTATGGCCAAGCCGAATTCGGCAGGTGCTGACCCCTCTGCCTGGGGCAATTTATGCATATTTCTGCACACGCCTGAATACGAATACGAATAGTTATAATAATAACCCCGAGTCCGAGTCCGACTCTGAATCGGAATCCGACTCACACATTTCTTTTGTTCTTTTCTACGACTCGCCACTTGCCTGAGCGTTAACCCCTGGGAATAATTAACGAATCTCCACACAACCAGATAATGTTGTCAACGTTTTCTCGATTATTTTGGCATTTTTTCTACATTATTTCCAGCATTTTTTCTCCAGTTTCTCATTTTCAAGTGCTCGCTTGTTGGCCCAATAATGTTCCCCTGATTGCCGGCCCGGTTCGGTTCGGTCTCTTGGCGTGATTATGCAAATTTCCAACGCCATCGCCATCGCCGTCAGACCCCATAATTGACAGCTCTTCATCGCCTCGGATCTCATCTGATCTCATCTCGGAGGGACAGGGATTCGTGGTTGACTTGCTAAACGTTCCCCGGGGGCGGTCTTCGAGCTGTAATGAGAGAATCCCCGACCGTTTTCCCAGTGTGTGTGTGTGTCTTTGCCGAAAACCAAAAGCCGATCATGCTGAAGACAGAGAGATGTTTTGTAATTAAACTAAACTAACTGCTAAGAAAACTATTCAGTATTCAATTAGCCGTAAAAGATATATGCCACATATTTGATATAATTTTCGCCAGATTAGTACTTCAAACTCTCCTAGGAGACGCTAAATTGTAAAGGGAATGCAGTTTTTACGAAAATCATATAGTTAAATTAATAAAATAACATTTATAATGCTTTCTTTGTCTGATAATGCTTGGAAAATAATTATTAGTAATTTTCTCACAATTTAAAAATTCAGGGCAGGATAAGAAATATTATAAAAACGAACTCTATTACCCGATCTTCTTGGAATAAAAACATTATCTGTAGAAAAGCTTACAATTACTGGCTTTTACCCAAATTTTTACCTTGAAAACTACGCTTTTTTTCCAACTAACTAAGCTTTTAAAGCTCAACCACATCCTTCAATTAACCCAAAAGGTTATCAAAGATCTTCACCTATTTCCCTAATAACTCCCGGGCTGACTGTTCTGACACTCCAGCAGAGTCCTCTTGCCAATCACAAAGGTGATGACTATAAAACCCCTGAGCAGGGTTGCCTACGATCGATTATAATGGCGGGTCAATCAACTGTACCTACGCCAAATACCGTTATCGACTTAATTGATTCGATTTATGGAAATGCAAAAAAATTAAGAAGAGAATAAATAAAAAAATAGCGTTAGACACATATTTAAATCGGTCAAAGCGCACGGGCCTCATTAATAAGCCATTCATTCCCGCCTCGAGTTCAGGTTTTGTGGTCTGCGAGGGTCAACGATCTCCGTGATCTCCGCGATCTTGGCCTGAACTTTCAACTGGTCGAGGTGGAATAATTAAACAAAAAAAAGTTGGCTATTTTTGGCTATGCTAATCGCAGTTCTTGGCTCTCTCTCTCGATCGTTGGCTCTTTAACTTCTGGTTAAGGCATTAACACACGCAAAAAAAAATGTAAAAAAATTTATTTCTTTTGTGGTTTTCACTGGGATTGAAAATCGTTTGTTTGGTTTTTTGCTTGTTATTTTTTCTTTTTTTCGATTCTTCATTATTTCAAATCATTTCGCGTTCGCTTGGTTTCGTTGTTTGTGAGGGGCTTTGTCTTTTACAGAGTTAAGGCAGGGACTTGGGGCTCCTCCTTTTTGGGTGCTTCCTCCTTGAGGGGTTCCTCTTTCAGGGGTTGCTCCTGCTTGATTTCCTCCTTCAGGGGTTCCTCCTTCTGAATCTCCTCCTTCTTGATTTCCTCATTCTGGGGCTCCTCCTTCTTGATCTCCTCCTTCAGGGGTTCCTCCTGCTTGATTTCCTCCTTCTTGATTTCCTCCTTCAGGGGCTCCTCCTTCTGGATCTCCTCCTTTTGAACTTCCTCCTTGTTCTTGCCGCTACTCCACACTTCCAGGGTCTTCGGCTCAGCCTGCTGCTCCTCGGGACTCTCCAGGGAGCGTCCGCTCTTCCTGAGAGCGAACCGCCTGTTCTGGGTCAGCAGATCGAAGTAGGGATGGAAGTCGCCGTAGGACACGTAGCGGGCATCGCCGTAGGCGGGCTGGACATGACGGGACAGTCCGGGCTCATCGTCGTCGCCGACAATGATGAACTCCTGCTGCTCTGGTGCTGCCAGCTGGGCAGGAGCAGTCTCCTGCATCATCTGCTGCTGCTGCTGCTGCTGCTGCTCCTCCTCCTGCTTGGAATCGGTAGCCTGCTCCATGGCGGGCTTCTCCATGGCATCCATGGCCGGGGCCTTCTCCACAATCGTTCCGGGACGAATGCGAGTGGGCAGGACGCCGGAGCCGCCTGCCTTCACGGGCTTGGCGGCGATCAGGACGGGCTGGGCGTTGATGGGCTTGATGGAGGCGGTGGATCCGGTGGAGGATCCGGTGCGGGAGGGCGGGATCTGGGGCGGCTGAAAGATGTCCATCAGCGAGGCGTCGGCCAGCAGGGGCACCGCCGAGGCGGTGAGCTGGGGGCGCTTCTTCTTCTTCTGCTGCTGCTGCACCGGCTGGATGGCGCTCTGCGGGATGTTGAGGATCAGGGGCTGGGCCTGGATGCCCTCGGCCAGGGAGACCATGGTCTGCTGCTCCGGCGGCGAGAGACCCAGCTGGCTCCAGGGAATGGTGATGTACTGGGTGGGGCGTCCCTGACGCCTCACGGGCACCGTCAGGGGGGGCTGGGGGAAGGCTCCGGCCGCGGGCAGCCTCTGGCGCTTGCCCTGGTAGGCGTAGGGGTAGGCCTGGTTGAGGCCCAGGAGCTCGGGGGCCACGTACACAGTCTGGCCGTTGCGGTTGACCAGCAGGGTGGCCTGCTGGGGACGACGGGTCTGGGCGGAGCCGGAGCCGGAGCTGGAGGTCCTGCGCAGCTTGTTGCCCACCTCGGCGGGGGTCTGGCCGCGGGTGAACTGGCGGATCTGGCTGATCAGGCTCTGCTGGCCGCGCTGGATGAAGTTGGGCTGGGTCTGGGAGCGACGGCTACCGCTGGACGAGCCGAAGATGGGCTCGGGCAGGAAGTCCTGCTCCTGGCTCTCATCGTCCTGCGCGTCCTCGTCGTCGTCGTCGTCCTCCAGCTCCTCCTCCTCGTCGTCGGAGTCCTCCTGCACCTGAACGGGCTTCTTCTGGGTCTTGGGCTTCTTGTTCTGGCTCTGGCGACGCTTCTGGGTCACCACCGGGGCCACCTGCTCCTCCTCTGGCTCCTGCTCCTGCTGCTGCTGCTGCTGCTGCTTCCTCTTGGGCTTCTGGGCCGCGGACTGGGATTGGGACTGGGACTGGGTCTGCTTGCGCTTGGGCTTCTGCTGGGGACGCAGCTCCAGCGAGTCGTCGTCCTCGAAGTGCTCCAGCGACAGGTCGTCCTCCTCGTCGTCGTCGAACTCCTCGTCAAACCTGTTGCCCTGGAAGTAGTCGTCCTCGTAGTAGTCGTCTTCGAACGAGTCCAGCCGGTTGTTGAAGCGATTGGGACGCTGGCGACGCCTGTTGCCGCTGCCATTTCCATTTCCGTTTCCGTTAACATTGAAGTTGCCATTGCCGTTTCCGTTTCCCCGCCGGTTGCCGTTCCTCTGCGGCCTCTGCTGCACCCTCACCACAATGTCGGGCTTCTGGGTGCTGGTCGTGCCCGGAGCCGGGGTGGTCGTGGTCGTCTCGGTGCGCACTGGCGTCTCCACAAAGCTTGGAAGCTGCTGGCCCAGGCGATCGTTGATCCAGCCGGACACGGAGCCGGCCAGCGTCGAGAAGGAGGAACCCAGCTGCTGGGCGGGATTCATGCCGAAGAGCCAGGTGCTCGGGGCGGCGGGAGTGCCGGCGGCGGGCGTGGCGGCCTGCTTGCCCTGGATCTCCTCCAGCGAGGCCTGGCGGGGCTTGAAGGCGATCAGCGGATGGATGATGAAGTCGGCCACCGTGTGGGTCTGTCCGGGGGCTGCCACGGGAACCACGGACACTGGTGTGGCTGCTGCCTTTTCCATGGCCATGGGCGCCTCCTGCATGGGCGGCTTCTCTGTGGGCGACTTGGGCGCCATAGGCGCGTCCTCTGCTCCACACACGAATCAGGGGCATCACGGGGGTTCACCAGGGTTCACCAGGGGTCACCGGAGATCACAGAAAAAAAAAGACAGGCACAGAACAAAAAAACACATGAAAAAAAATAATAAATAAAAGGGGAGAGGAGGGAAGAGAAACACAGAGAAACACAGAGATTAATAGGGTTCCGTCCGAGATATTCTAAGGGATCCTACCAATCAGCGCCATGTCGGCGATGGGCGACTCCGTCGACTGCTCCACCTCCGGAGCCGCGGTCACGGCCGCCGCCGCCTGCACTTGGCCGAGGGCCAGGATCAGGACCAGGCCCACCACGAACTTGGTCATGGTCGTCGTCGCTGGGTCGTCTGTCTGTCGTTGTTCACACACACTCTCGCACACTCGCACTTGGTCTGCTAGCAATTCTTCTGCGCAATTCTTCTAGCCCAATTCTTCTGGACTCAAGCTTAAGATCTCGGGGGTCCACAGATAGACGTTTCTTTTGCCGAACTGTTTGGGCGAGCGCCGCGACCCGAGCTTTTTATGTGCCGTCTACAATCGGTTTTGAAGAATCTCGGAGCAAGAGCGCAGCGTGGGCTCTTCGGAGAGTCTGCGGGATTCTGCGAGTTTCTGCCAAAGCTCTCTCTTACTCTCACGCTCTTCTGGACGCTCTCTCTCTCTCTTGCCAAAAGCCAGCTGGGGGCTGTAAATCAATTTGTGGTTTCTTGACCGGCGCGCCGGTCCGAGATTCCAGGTCGCAGGTCGCAGCCCCGAAACGGTTTTAGAATATTTCAAAAAACTAGTTGGACTCGGGAATAAAACGGAGAGAGTTCCGTTGATTTAGTTTTTGGACAAAATATATTTAAATCTCTCGATTCTGTGAGATGTTTTTTTGTACCCGGTACCCATACGGTGGTACAAGAGTATTATAAGTTAGTGCCAACCGAGAATGTATCTCCGACCCTTTATAGGGTCCTGACACTCAAATGCTGCTGGTAACCTGGCCTGACCTGATCCCTCACCTCATCTCAAAAGCAGCACACTTATCAGGGCTTTTTATTAATTTTATATTATTTTATAGGTAAGAAGTGTCGTTTTGTGATTTATTTTTGGAGTTTTTCATGTACCTAAGATATTCTCCTAAGGCTTCTTTACTAATATTACTTAATTTTTTATGTTAAGTTGGCCTTGAAAATTAGGGAAGTAAATTTGTATACATTTTATAGACATTTTCCAAGATCCAGAAAGTAAACAAATAAATGCCAATTCTTCCGGAGTATTTTCATATTCATAAGCTATTTAATTTCACCCACTATACTTTGGGTACCGGGTATCTCACAGCCGGGCACACTCGACTGTAGCTTTCCTACTTGTTTTATATTTTAATTTGGAACTGAAAAATAACGCTTTCGAGAGCTTTGCAAGCTGACTAGAACCAGTCCCAGGAAAGGAGCTCTTGTTTTGATGGGTTTAGAGTTAAGAATGCTCCGAATTCCTTTTATAATTAATTCTTTTGGTATTCTTTCTTTGGGCGGAGTATGAATAATTAAGGTCAGAAGTCTTGACATGGACATTTTTGACTTTGTCAGCATGACTAGGAAGTTTTAGGGCGATTTAGTAGACAAGTGTGAAAGCTATAAATTCAAACCTATCTTTTATATCTGCTAGCGGACTGTTTAGTTTTTCTGCTGCTTTTAAGCCCCCGATTTGAATTTAAGTAACATACTTACAACAATGTTAGTCCTAAAAAAATTATTAAATAAGATATATTATAGCTGAGACATAACAATATAACTTTATTAAATTACTGTGGGTTTTTGTTTGCTATTTTAAAATAATTTTATTAATTAATTAGAGTTGATTTGCATACAAAAAATTAGTTGTGCACGATCCCCGATCTTAAGAATTTAGCCTCCTTTTTTTTAACATTTTTATTATTATTTTTAAATTATTTTTTTGCTTCTAAAGCTATTAAAATAGTATATAATACTATATTGAATATTTATATAGTTATTTATATTTTAATGTGAGCTTAAAACTAATTTTTGAGTATTTTTAGGTTTTATTGCTATTATTACGCAAAAATAATATACACTTAAGGTCTTTGAATATTATTTTAAGTCTCTTAGTTTAATTTAGATGTAAACTTCCTGAAATTTTACAACTTTTGAACATTTTTCTATAATTAATTCATTTTCCTAATAAATTCACTTACTTAGTGCCTTTATGATAAGCCAAGACTGGATTAGTTTTCCACCTTTATATTTCCTTTTAGGGTATTCCTTATTTAAGCCAAAGCTTACCAGTAGTAATAATAATAATGAATAATAAATAATAATAATTAATATCCTATGAAACATATTTTGATGGAACTGCAAGGGTATTAAACTTCGACTTTCTTTATCTACTTTAACTCAACTCATGAATTAGACTAAATAATTTTAGTTCAAAATGGTAACACACATTAATGAATAATTGTTCTTTGAATATGTAGATCCCCTTGAACTTTGGACTCATTTTCCCATGAAAAGATTTCTTTCCGTCGAAAGTGGATCATTGTGCCAATTCCGGAAATCTTTTTGTGGCCACGATCTAAGAATATAACTTTCCCTATCAACTTTCCAATAGATATATATATGGCTGTGAGTGTTGACCCCGCACCTAAGGTGACGAGATGAGGTGACCCCGACCTGGGGGGGCAACTTTCTTCTTTCTTCCTTCATCTTTCGCCATAAACCACGGACACGGACACACTCACACCCAAATACAGTTGGCTAATGAGTATTTATGCTTTTTTTATGCATTCCCATTAGCATTCAGCGAACTGAGTCGCGCTCCGAGGCCTCGGAGCTAATGAATACACGGTTCGTTCTTATTTCTCCTCCTCTGCATAATTTCGTTATTAAAACATTTGTTTATGTCGCCCTTAATGGGCCGCAAATATGTTGGGCGGTTACTTGAGGTCGTTTCTATCATCATTACAGGGCACAGAATAGCTTGGAAAATTTAAGTAATTGCCAACGGCAATAGCGTTACTAGATGAACCAAAAAATATGGCCAACAAATCAATCAATCGATTCGATTTGTAATTTTCAGGATTTAATTGCCAATTAATTCGAGAGGATCAGACCGAGCGATCAGGCAAAGGCCTCCGAAACGTTGAACTATTGTTCAAACTTGAAATACACCTAAGCTTTTTCTTGGTACCGTGCTTCGCAAAAGTATTCGCCGGAGAAGCAGTTGAAAAATATAATCATATAATTAAATATACAAGTATAATAGCAGTTGTGTCAGAATTCTTATTTCTAACAAATTCTAAATGTGTTCTTAAGATTCCGTAAATCAACCAAAGATATTATTTCTATACGGGGGTTATAAAAATCACTATCCTTAAGCATCTCTGCCACAAAATGTTACTATGTATATCGTAATAAAAAAAAACAATTTAGACTGATTTTATTTCTTGAAATATTTTATTGCATACTTTTAGACACATTTCCATGGATTTTAATGCCGGAGTGATTTTGTTTATTGATAAATATAGGTTGATCAGGCAAATATTGCTGTCACTTAAGGCCAATACTTGACTGTATGTTTATTTTTCTTACCTACATTTTTTATTTGATAATTAAAATTAATTACAACTTATATTTTAATGTATTTCAATTTTAAATATTTTATATTTATATATCATTGTACTTTGTATCTAATTTAAACGGAAAGCGAATTTTTACGTTATAATACTTATCAAAAAGATTAAATATTTCTAACTCAAAGAAAGAAACCTTCCCAGCTCTATATACTTAAAAATTTCTAGAGCTTTGAAATCAATAAAAATATGCGCATAGAAGAATGCAATAAAATGTTTGAGGCATCAAATTGGGTGTTAACTTCGCGAATATTCCTTTTCATACTATTTGAAATTTTGTTGCATAGTTTCGGACAGCTTTTCAGTGGATTTCGAAACCGTTGTGATTTCTTAATAATAATTTCTCTGTGAAGCTGACAAATAGAATGCAAAGAATTCTATAATCAGATGGCCTTAAAATAGCTGCTTTTAAAAATAGAAATACCTTTTTGTATATACATATGCCATAACTTAATTATAAATTTGTATTGTTTTGTATTATTTTGTATATATTCCAAAGCTTATTCAAGTCTATTAATTTGCCCTTTTAAAAAGGAAGAATAAATTGTGTTATTTTAGATCTAAGCTTTGTCACTTCAACAATGCCACAAATACAAACAATTATCAATGGAATTGACCAACAATAAAGTCTCGATTGTTGTAAATCACTCAAATCTCCATCTTTCTCTGGGTTAGCCTCTTCATGTTTGGCACTAAGTAGCACCGACTTTCAGGGGAAGAATGGGACAGAAAAGAATACATTTCCAACCATGGACCCGATACATTTTTTGATTGATTTAAATGTCCGTTGCTCGGAATTGGGAACACTCGAAGACGACGTGGAGAGATGTACAATCCGCACCAGACGCTGAACCCTGACATCTCGGAGGGAGGAGCCTCGGACAGTGACAAATGTCTGGCAGCCATTTCTGGAAGCTGGGGTCTGAAAGACTTATTGAAAATCTCACTTCTGACCCCAAAAAATTGGCTCAAAAACCCCAAGCGGCTGGCCATTTTCTTGGCCATTTGCTGCCTTTTTTTTTTTTTTTTTGTATCGCATTTTTCGAGGCGACCCAAAATGCAAATTTCTTTGGCAAATTAGCCGGCAAACAAGGGGGGCGGGCGGCGCTGTGAAGAAAGGAAACTGCAGCTGGGAATGGAAACAGAATCAGACTCGGACTCGGACTCGGTCTGGGTCTGGGTCTTGGAAATGGAGTCAACGTTCTGGGGATCTGTTTTTGGTTTTCGGTTTCTGGTTTTGGGTTTTGGCTCTTGCCTCTTGCCCCGCAAATCCGTGCATAAATCAGTCGAGCATTTGCATAGTTTAATAATTTGCCAATCGGCCTGCAGACCATTCTTCTTCTCGCTTTTCTCCCTTTCCAAAATCCAGAAACCAATCCAAAATCCAATCCCATTCCGTTCTGTCTTCGGTCTGTCTTCTGATTTCTGGCTGCGAAATTTCTTTTGTCTTTTCTCGGGTGATTTTTATGTGTCTCTGCCGGGTCGTTTCGCCATCCGGTGAACGTTCCTCCCATGTATAAAATGTCTTGCCGGGCACTTGTTGAACCATTTAATAGAGTCACTCGCCCAGCGACGCACCAAGGTCCAAGAAGCATCCATCCAGCCAGCCCAGTCCCAGTCCCAGCATCCCCGTCATTATGGCAATTAAGTTGGCAACTCTTCTGGCCATTGGCCTGGCTCTATTGGCCCTCAGCGAAGGTGAGTTGGATATCGAGCTTGGGGGGAATAAATATATAAATTCGAGTATATAAGAAATTATCAGTCATCTTGGCGATCATTATCGAATAACCCTCCTGGGGTTACTCGAGTCATTAGTGAGAAGCCTTAGTTAATGACTCCGGCCAGTATTTATTACTTAATTCTTCGAGTCCATAAACTAAATAGTTTCCTTTGGCTTGGTAAATAAAAATAAATATTTATAGACCTTAAAAGTAAGGTTTTCTATAAGATATTTCTTGGGTAAAGTCAGCAGATTTAAATCATTGATTTCTTAAAAATAAATCCCCATTAATTATTAATTTAAAAAATTTAAAAATCCCTTAAAGCCCGTCATGTCCCCGGACACCGCAGGCAGCAGTTCCAGCAGCGTGCCCTGATCGCCAAGCCCCATGCCGGACCCCAGGGACGCGTCTTCCCCGGCGCGGTGGCCATCAAGAAGCTGGTCCTGCTCAAGTTCAAGAAGATCGTGCCCATCTCCCTGATCCTGCTGAAGTCGAGCAACGAGAACGAAGCCGAGCTGGTGCCCGTCTACCCCACGGACCAGATCCCCGAGAACGTGCAGTTCATTCCCACGCCCAACGGCATTTCGGGCCACAAGGATGTGCAGGCCATCGCCATTCCCAGCGAGCTCCATGACCAGCTCCAGATCAACGGCCTGTCCAACCTGGAGAACATCGAGGCCCTGCTCCAGAGCAGCTCCATCTCCTCGGCCGATCACGAGGGCGATGCCCCTGTGGGCAACAGCATTGCGGTGGCCCAGCCCGAGGATCTGGTCCTGGACCAGCCCGAGAACGACGAGGATCAGCTGTTGGATGGTGGTTCTGCTGCCAGCCCAGTGGCTGCATCCACCCCGGTCGCCGCCGCTGCCCCCGGCCTGCGCCGCCTCTCCGCCGACGAGCTGCTCCGCTCCGGAACCCGGAACTCCGCCCAGCAGCAGCAGACCAGCGTGGAGGAGATTCCCCTGCTGCTGTACTCGGCCAACGATGGCTCCGTCTCGGTGTCCGGCTCTGGCTCGGGAGTGGGCCGTCGCTTCGTGGCCGCCACCCCGGCCCTGCGTCGTCGCCAGCACCAGCAGCAGAGGTTCTTCAACTGAGGAGAGCCACAACATCCTCATCCACTCTCAGGACTAGGCGAATCTAGGCTAGCACCCACTACTTTCCCACTCCTCCTCCTCCTCTCGATGGCTGTCACACGGGCTTCACTGTACTCTCCGCACCACACTGGCTATATATTTTTTTTTTAGACTGAACTGAATATAAATTAACGTTATGAGCGAAATGACAAAAGGGGCGACATGTGCTTCCGGGTGGGCAAGGAGTCTCGAGCGGCTTCTGTTCCTGTTCCTGTTCCTCTTCCTGTTCCTGGTGGAACACTTGAAGAAATTCCTAGCTTAATTTTTGCAAGGAACACCCCTACACCTTCTAAGATAAGGATACTAAAATTTCTCCGCCTGTGCTCGAGTGGGTGGAATGTCCTTGCCGCCGCTTATCAGGCGACTGCAGTTATCAGGCCTTTGTGCTCGGGCTTTGTGCCGCTGACGTGACATGTCCTGTGTCTGTGCCTCTCAGTTTTCGGTTCCAGGATCAGGCCGAGAGTCCCAGTCCCGGGCTGAGCTGATGTCCTCGTGTGTGGCAGCCTGCCAGCAAATTTTTAGCCAAGCCAACAAACAAAGCGGCCACAAAACACATGGCACAAATTTAGCTTAGGCGCAAAAGTCAACGGCACAAGAGGCCCCAAAGAAAGCCAGGCCGGGCCGCCGCACAACAAAAGCGAAACAAAGATGGGACACGTTGGCCCGGGGATCCTCCTCTCAAGGATCCGACTGGGGAAATACCCTTTCAAAGGCAGAGAGTCGGCCGTTGCATACTTTTGGGCGGCACGGGAAAAGCTCTAGTTGCTGGAATTTAAAGAGAGCGAGTTGGAGTTTATTTAAATAAAATATATAGGGAATTACACTCTTAAAAAATAGAGAAGGAACCTTTATACTTAATATCTTTCAAGGTAGATGATATTTTAAGTCTTTAAAAGCATCCTAAAGTATGCTCCTGTTTTTTACTTTGCTTTCTAAAAATATACTTTTTATAAACTTATCTATTCTTTATATCCATATTTTCTATATTTAAATTCTCTTATTTTTAAATTCCCTTTAAAAATGGAATGATTTCCCTTTCTTTCCGTTTTAAAATTTAAAGGGTAGCACAACATTATTTCCTTCCCAGGGCAATCGCCTAGGCCCCACGCTCTCCACCCGTTCGCTTTGTCGTGTGTCTTATTTGCCGCATTTTTGACAGCAAAAGCCCCGTTCCCGTTCCCATCCAGATCCTTGTTTCCCTTCCCCTTCCCGTTCCCGTTCCCGTCCCCGTCTGGGAGCCTTTCACTGAGATTATGCAAGCGTTTTCTAAATTAGCCAGGCGTAGGGAATGCAAACAAAAGGGACATTTCGTTTTGTCACATTCGAGAGTCTACTTTTCCGAAACTTTAACAATGCAGTTTGTTAACAAAACAAAAAAAAAACAAATAAGGTACGCTGGTATTTCTGGTATTTTACCTAAGCGATTTGTGATTTGTTAAATCTTTTCTTTTTCAATTTATTAGAGATAAGCCAGCAGAACCTTTTTTCGTCTCATGAATTTTTGAAAATAAAAGATGAGGTACCCCCTTATCAACATTCTTTTCTGAAATTTTCCATATTTTGGTTTTAAGTGTTTACAATTTTAGCAACGAATCGAAAAATAAATAATAGAATTTTGTTTAATAAAAAGGTATATTGCTTTCAGTAGAATTTTTTACATGGCTTTAAAAAAAAATAGAACAGTGATTCTGAGTGCAACTTGTGGGGAGAGCCACAGAAGTCACTTTTACACTTAAATAAATTTTTAAACTGTTCCAAAAAAAGCTTAATTTTATTTATTTAAAATTCCGAATTATTTATTATTTAGAATTCCGAATTTCGATCCTCGTCAGCGTCCATAGTAGGGCGGCGGCACATAGATGGTCACCTTCTTGCCGTCGCCGTTGCTGTTGTTGCCGTAGCGGCCACAGGGCGGCGGTCCGTAGTAGGTGTACGTGCAGATGGTGCAGCAGTTGATGGGCGTGGCCACCACCACCACGGGCGTCTTCCTGTTGGGATAAATGGGGGGATAGAAGGGTGGCGGAGGCGGTGGGGGTGGCGGCGGCGGGGGCAGAGGTCTTGGCGGCGGATAGGGTCGCACGGGGGCACAGCAGCTCTGCGGCGGCGGAGGAGGTGGCGGGGGCGGAGGCGGTGGCGGGGGGTACGAAGGTTACGGGACNGGGGGGGGGGGGGGGGGGGGGGGGGGCGGGGGCGGGGGGTACGAAGGATACGAGACATACGTCTCGCAGCAGGTCTGCTTCTGGAAGGCCTCCAGGGTGCAGGGCGAGACGCAGGAGTTGAAGAGGCCACTGATCCAGTCGTAGATCAGGCCAAAGGTTCGACCCTGGCGCTGGGTCACATCGTAGGGTCCGAAGGCATCCACCGAGGTGTTCAGTGACCCCGGGGCCAGGTTCGACTCGGAGTCCGAGTCCAGATCCTCCAGGCGCGAGGAGCGATTGAAGTACACGTATTCGAAGTTGTCGTTGATGGAGGAAGTTTGGGTGGAGGTCTTAGAGGCAGTGTCAGAGGAACTGCTGCCATTTCGGGCCTTGGGCTGCCAACGCTGCAGCCGAACCCGTTGCTGTGACCGATGGCGAACTAAGGGTTAAGGGAAGGAAAGTAGATGCAAATTCAAGGGCTAGATGAGCTAAGAAAGCTTAAAAATAGGCAACATTAACAACATTCAGAAAATGTAGACAATATTTAAGCAGTAGTTGCACTGCATAAAACCAAATTCAACAATTCAATTCAACAACATTAAACCACAATCAACACAAAGCCAAAAACATCATCAACATACAAAAACATTATTGAACAACGTTCATCAACATTTAACAATATGTAACAAAGTTCTGCGATATTAAAGAACATTTACAACATTCAACCACAATCAAAAACATTAAAGAAAATTCAACAACATTAAAGAAAATTCAACAACATTAAGAAAAAGTCTCAGTCTAACAGATTTCAACAATATCCAACAACAATTGAGCTTAATTCCACAAGAGTGCACCAAATTCAACAACAATTCATCAATGCTGCTTGAAATGCGATTAACCAAGGACTTTTGTGTTCAAAAAATATCATTCAACAACGTTGTGCCAACAGTGCAACATTTAACAATATATAACAAAGTTCAACAATATTAAAGAACATTCACAACATTAATCAACAATCAAAAACAATAAAGAAAATTCAACAATATTAAAAAAAGAATCAACAACATTACAAAAAATCTCAGTCTAACAGATTTTAACAATATCCAACAACAATTGAACTTAGAGTACACCAAATTCAACAACAATTCCACAATTTCTTTTTACCAAGGACCTTTGTGCTTAAAAAATGTCCTTCAACAACGCAGTGCCCACAGTGCTAGTGCAGTGTAAATTAACAAAATGCATTTTTTATTCTCGTGCTTAAGTGGGTGACAAAAAAAAGGTGTTGTTCAGGCTTCTAAAATAAAATGTGCGTAAAACTAACGTCCGTAGAATCCGAAGCCGCCGCCGAACCCGCCGAAGGCGTTGCTGTTGGCATTGGCGCCGCCGCCGAAGCCTCCGAAGCCGCCCCCATTGGCGCCGGCGTTCGCTCCGGCCCCGTTGCCGAACCCGCCGGCATTGGCATTGGCGTTGGCATTGGCCGACTGGCCATTTCCGGCTACGGCCGTGGCACTGCTCGAGGCCGAGTTGCTCACGTAGCCGCCGGGTCCCTGCTGGGAGCTGGTCTGGGCATTGGTCTGGGCCGAGGCGTCGCCCTGGCCGTTTTGGCCCTGGAAGATGCTCTGGCTGTTGGCGTCACTGGTGGCGTCCTGCCGGTTGCCGTCGCGCACCACCTGCGAGTTGGTGTTGGCCGTGTTCGTCGACTGACCGAACTGGTTGTTGTTGGTCGCCGTGGAGCCGCTGTTGGAGGCGACGGTGTCCCTGCCACCCTCCTGGGTGTGCTGCGTGTTGGCATTGGCGCTGGACGCCTGCTGCTGGCCCTGCTGGAAGTTGAGGGCCTGGCTCTGAGCGTTCTGGCCGCTCTCGAAGCCGCCGCCGGCCGTCTGGCCACTGTGCGTGTTGGTGTTGGCGGAGCTCACCTGGCCGCTGCTGCCGTCCTGGGCCAGGTTGGAGCCGATGCTGCTGCTGCCGGTGTCACCGTTGCTGGCATGGTTGTTCGTCGAGGCCTGCTGGTTGAAGCCGGGTCCGCCCTGGGCGTTGGCGTTGCCCTGGGCCTGGTTCTTGTTGCCCTTCTTGCGCTGCGGCTGCTGCTGCTGCTGCTCGAAGCCTCCGAAGCCGCCGTACTGAGGTCCTCCAAAGCCTGAATAAATACGGGAAAATGTCCATAACATGCACAATCTTATGTGGGAGACCCATCATCTTACCTCCTCCGAATCCTCCAAAGCCACCAAACTGGCGACGCGGCCTATCAAATCCCCCGCCAAAGGGTCCCGGTCCGAAATTAGCGCCCGGATAGCCGAACGGCACGAACTGGGCCCTCCTCTTGGGGCGCCTGTAGGCCACCTGTGGCTGCTGTCGCACCACGCGCTGGAAGGGACCGCCGAAGCTCTGGCCATTGGTGGCCGCATTGCCCCCGAATCCGCCCGTAACGGCCGAGGTCTGGCCGCGGCGCGTCTTGCCGAAGGCGTTCGAGTTGGCCCGCGTGTCCGTCACCGTCACGCCGCCGAACTGCTGCGTGTTCGACTGCGAGTTGCTGGAGGAGCCGGCCTTGGCCCCCTTGCCCTGGGCATTCACCTGGGCCTGCGACAGCGTGTTCGAGTTGGCCACATTGCGGTCCAGGTCCAGGTTGAGCAGTCCCAGGCCCAAGCGGAGATCTCCATCGGCGCCGCGCTGCAGTCCGAAGCCGTTCTGCAGGTTCTGCGGCGACAGGGAGGCTCCGAGGCCGACGTTGCCGATCCGGAACTGATCGGCGATGCCCCCGGACACCGCGCCGTTGGCATTCGTCCGCGTCCTGGTCAGCGTGTTGCCGATCTGCAGGCCCCCAAGGTCGACATCGCGCGTCTGCGCCTGGCTGTTGGTCACCACCCGCTGGCCGTTCTGCTTGGTCACCGCCCGCGAGTTGGACAGCCCCTGGGTGTACTCCACATTGTTGCCGAAGTCCACCTGCCGCTCGTAGGCGTTCGTGTTGGCCTTGGACACGGATCCCTGGCGCTGGCGGGGCTGCTGCTGGTAGGCCTGGGGCTGCTGGTAGACCTGCGGTTGGTAAACCTGAGGTTGGTAAGCCTGCGGTTGCCGATAAACCTGCGGTTGCTGGTACACCTGAGGCTGATAAACCTGGGGTTGTCTGTAAACCTGCGGTTGATAAACCTGAGGCTGCTGCTGGTAAACCACCTGGGGTTGGTAAACCTGCGGCTGTCTATATACCTGTGGCTGGAATCCTCCAAAGCCTCCGAACTGCGCCTCAGCTGGAAGGAAAGGGGTTTGCAATTAAATGTGAATTTAAATCAAGAAAAAGTCAAGAAATTTCAAATAAATATAAGGTTTTAAAGTAAGTATTGACTTATTTATTTATAAAGCATGCTCTTATTATTACATATTTGGTAAAAATAATAAATTTAATAATAAAGAAGAGGACTTGGTGGAAAGTTTCCCAATTCCAAGCCAAACACACTTACAATATTTTCTCAAAATTTGTTCTTAACTAGCTTCATTATTGTTTTTTATTGTTTGCCATTTTTATTCTATTCCCTCATTTTATTTTTATTTTTTTTTTAATAATGTTTAAGTACCTATTCTCCATCTTTCTGTGTATTGCTATTCTTTTTTAAGATCTCACAAAAACGAAAGAGATGGCTGGAAAGCTGGTTTCTCAATCAAAGAGAGAGGGAGTTTGTTTATTTGTAGATCCAACAGGTTCTTTAAATCATTTAAATAATGCTGTTTATGTAAAAGAAGATTAAAAGAACAGGTATTTGACAAGTATGGAATATGGAATCGCTCGTTATTTTGCATGAATATAAGCTGTTTTGTAAAAACGTGTTGAGATATAAGTTTTTTTATTATTTATGTTTCTATTAAGTTAACTCTTCTTCAGTTAACATTTAATTTAAGTCACATTTCGTTATGGAACAGCAATAAACACGATTTCTGATCTGCCAAAAGCCCTGATTACCTTTTCAGATATGGCTTAAACCGCGTTTTCGCATAAACCCAGAGCAATCTTTAAGCCTATTTTTCCACACACACACACACACACACAACCCTGTCCTAGCCCTTCCCCCTCTGTTTGCCTCTTTTTGTCCCTTCTATTTCTTTCTCTTTCAGTTTAGAGAAGAATGCTTTGCTCTGTTTTCCAGAGTTGACAATGCATCGCACGTAGGCGCAAAATCCAGCGATAATTTTGCAATTATTGCTGTAATAACAAAGCCCCCAGCATGTCAATGTGTGCACTGAGAAAAGTAATATTTAAGAATTATGTAGAATATAAAATAAAAACTATAATAAATAAAATTATCATTAAGGAAATGGTACTTTAAGAGATTCACAAGCCTTTCGACGATAGAAATTCGCTTTTGACCATTTTAATTAACTTAAAGGAACATAAATTAGATATTTCCCTTAGTTAACTCTTAAAAAATTCAACTGATTCCAGAAACTCAATATTTAAACCCCCAATTCTCAATCTCATGTTCCACACAAACGTTTTCTCGCCGTGTGTGCACCGCCGTGTGCGTATGGGTATATATCCTGTCATTATCCTGTCTATGTGGCGTATTCCAAAAATATTTACCTTGCGGTTGACAAACTGCCAGCCAGCACACAATTAATTCAACAAATGCGTGTCGCATCCTGGCTCCGTATCCGTATCCGTGTGCGTATCCGCGCTGCTACTCCCGTATTCCCGTACGTTCTCCGTATTCCTCAATCCGTATTCCGCTGCCGTAGCCGTGTAGAGCCCTCTCTTTCCGTTCCGTTCCGTTCCCGTTCTCGTTTCCGTTCCTGTTGCCGTCGCCGTTGCCGTTGCGAAAACAGCGCACGCAATGAAATGAGCGCGTTTTTGGCCGCTGGCCGACTTTTATTGTCTCTCCGACCGTGTATTTTTGCGGTCTCGTCGCCGTTGTCGTTGT
This sequence comes from Drosophila tani, assembly GCA_008042535.1. Classification (NCBI taxonomy): domain Eukaryota; kingdom Metazoa; phylum Arthropoda; class Insecta; order Diptera; family Drosophilidae; genus Drosophila; species Drosophila tani. The sequence continues at coordinate 3,739 of VNJO01010311.1, read as the reverse complement.
CGATGTTCAGTTTGTTGTTCCTCCAGTTCTCCACCACCTCTGCCAGCACAGAAAAAAAATATATAGTAGGTCTGAGGCAACGATCGCACATGTACAAGAATAAAAATAGTACAAGTCTTATTATTTATATGTTTTTCACAATTTAAGCCTATCGATTTTAAGTGCCAGAAAATTCTTCAGCATCTTTAAATAATAAATTTTCCTTATTTTATACGAACTTCATGTATATTATTGTTGTATTTAAATATTTTGTTTATAATTTTATTTTAAGAGAAACGCTTTTTAAGTCCGTATTGTTTTATATAAAGAAATTCATGGCTTACCTCACATAATAACCAGAATATTATAAAAATATTATTTTTTTCTATTAACTTATGGTTTTCTAAGCAAGTTTAAGCAAAGGATATTAGTTGAAAAACTCGTTAAATTTAATATTACGCATTAAAATATTGATAGAAAATTATTTTTCTTTTGTAAAAGGTTTTTGACGTTATTATACTATATTCATACAAATCTATCAGAGTATCTAGTATACAAAATGTTTATCTTCGAAATTATTAAAAATTATTAAATACATTATTTATATTTTGATACACAAAAACACGACTCGTATATTTCTGAATTCATTGAAGAATTCAAGAAGATAGATTTTAGTCCCAAATTTAATTTAAGAACAATTATTTTGAGAGTCACATATCACTTTTAATGGGTATTATTATTATAAAAAAAATAGTAAGCACAATGTAAACATCTGTTTTGAGTTAGGAAAAAAAATATAACTAATAGAAAATATAACACAGTTGCAACCAAATAAAAACCCGCATCTTTTCTCGGTGTACCTCTCTTAATCTCTTGATTTTTCGCTGTTTTTAATTTTTTTTATTTTTGAGAGCGCGCTTGGTGTTGGTTAGCATCGGACGTTCCGTTTCGTTCTAAGCCCGCTGCCGGTTTGGTAATCGCGCTTTAAACTAATCAATAATTAACGCCCGACTTGACGTCCAGCCGTCAACACGCCCATTGTTCGGCTCGACGGAGACTCGAAAAAAAATCACCAAATTCACGTATAACCCGTTTTGGAGAGGGAATAAAATAGCACTTTGGCTGATCACTGTTAGACTTTGTGAGTTTGTTTTTTTATTTTCCTGTTTCGATCACAAGTTCGGATGCTTATTAGAGATTTTCTCTGCGCCTTTCTAGGGGGTTTTTTTGGCACTAAGACTGAGGCTTATCCAACGATCGGGCATATATTTGAATCACTTAAGATTTTAGAGAAAGCCCCGCAGAGAAATTGTCTCTTAAAGATCAGTTTTAGGTTTCCAATTTAATTATTTAGAAATTTATTATTTGAAGCTGATTATCTCCATAATTGTCTGGTCCTCTAAATTTCGTATAAATATATTTTCTTTTGCATTTTAGACTTCTTATAACTTACTGATCCCTATTAATGCTTAATGCTGGACATGGTTTGAAAAAAAATTGAGGGAAGTCAACAAAGTTATGCAGATGTCAGCTAAAGGAAACAGCCCTTCAAAACGTGGCCTAAAACGACCATATTTCCAGCCATTAGCCTTTGTTTTTGATAAAATATGCAAATCTGTTCAAATCGTGGCAAAATGGCGTTTTAACAAGACGGCGTTTTTTCAAGATCCAGTAAAAAATACTGGGTATTTCAGTTTACATATCTGTAAACTGTTCAAGAATGATCAAACTCATAAATAAAGTATATTTAAAATATTTCTGCCAAACATCTCTTAATTCCGGCCAGAATTCAATATAATTCTGGGCTATTCCCACCGTCTCGACCTCCACACAAGTGAGTCCGATCTTCAATTTCCGCTAATTCTCGGATGGTGTGACTATCGGCCACTTCATGGTCAAGTTTTCGGAGATCAACGTCAATGTACGCGCTGTAGGTCAGTCGGAATCCCCGCGTCTCGATCGGAGCACCTGCCCGAGCCCCCCTTTTTGGACAAACAAACATAGAAGCGCCGAAAAAAATAAAAAATAAAACCTGTCTCATCTCGCGGGGGCTTTATATTTTTTACATTTTTCCTCTATTGACAAAAGTTTTTAACGGACATTTTGGGGGATGGGGATGGGGTTCAAGGGGGTTGAAGGGGCTGGAGAACCCGTCCCTCGAGAACAACGTGTCCATAAAATTAAGCGAGCAGGTTCTAACTAATGAACTTGTGGATACATTTGTATCTTTCGCCGGCGCTGCTTCCCTTTATGAATTAATTGAGCTGCTAAACAAATAACAAACAACAAATAGCAAACAAAGCAAAGCCAATTGGATTTATATAGTCATTGCGGATAATGATGTACATACTCTTCGGATTTCGACTTTCGGCTTGGGGTTTTCGTTTGCAAATCGAAATTCGTACACTGCAAGAAATGGCCATTGAGCGGTAACAACAGCAGCGCCGCCGAGGCCACCGTAAATTGGGTCAACACACTTGCAGCACACACACAGGCGGCGGGGAAAAAACTTTCGCCAGAGGAGGGGCGAATGAGAGTGAAGAGGGGAGAGAGTGTGCACTGGAAACAATTTATTTAAGCTAGGAAATAAGCAATTTCTAGTATAGGTTTATAGTTAGCAAGCTTAAGATAAGATATCTGTTTGATTTTACCCAAATATAAATTAATGAATGCTTTTTTTAAACAATTTTTTTAACATGGAGTATAATTATAAATTAAAGAGTTTAGTCATCCAATTTTTGTGTAATTCTAATTTAAATCCTTTATTTATAAAAAGCCAACACTTTCTTAAAATATATATTAAATGCCTTAAATGTTAAATAGCATTTCGAGATGAATGTCCTTCCAACATCCCATGTAATATGTTTTCTTAGATAAATAACTATTTATTTACATACAAAATATTTAAGTAAATATAACTCTAGTCTAAAAAATAACTTTATTATATTGTAAATTAATAAAACAATTTAATTTAAGCTTTTTAAGAAGTATACAGTAATGCTTAAGGTCGTTCCAAAAGCATTTCCATTGAAACCCATTTTATTTAGGGAATGAATGAAATCCGATTTAAATTGGAAAATATTCACCAGATATTTTATATATAGGCTGAAAAACCTGTGATTTTTTAAAATATTTTTTGTCCAAGTGTGTGTGTGTGACAGAGACAAGACTCAACTTCGGTTTGGTGTTCGATATAAAAAATTGGTTTTTATTGTTATTTCATTTCTAGCGTTTATCGGTCTGGCGGCATCTTTACGCTGACGATTCCGTCCCCCCTTTCTCGCTGTCTGCCCACGCCCCTCTCCGCCCCAATGCGCCCCTCCCCCCCTCTCTTGCTGAGTGATTTGGCCCCCCCTCTCGTTGTAGCCAGCAGATTTTATGGTTCTGCCTTGAACGCGTGAAATGGAGTAGAAAAATTGTTTTTCTATCAAAGGCAAAATATCGCAGCAAACTCTCAACATCATGGAGCCCCCCTTGAAAATCCCCCGGAATTTTCGTTTTTGTTGCCGATATCGCACTGGACGCCCCTGGCTCTGCCTCTCTCTTACTCTCTCTATATCCCCCTCTCGTTCTATCAATTTAATGCCAGCAACTTTAACTTTTTGTAACTTTTTTTGTTTTTTTATACCCTTGCAGAGGGTATTATAATTTTGACCAGATGTTTGCAACGCAGTGAAGGAGGCATCTCCGACCCCATAAAGTATATATATTCTTGATCAGCATCACCAGCCGAGTCGATCTAGCCATGTCCGTCTGTCTG
>VNJO01010310.1:0-15438 GCA_008042535.1 Drosophila tani | reverse complement strand
ATTGTGCACCATGACAATGCGAGCTCTCACACATCGGCTCAAACCAGCGCCTTTTTGACTGGCCAAAACGTCGAATTGATGGGTCATCCGCCGTACAGTCCTGACTTGGCACCAAATGACTTCTTTTTATTCCCTCACATCAAGAAGAAAATGCGTGGTCAACGATTTTCGTCGCCAGAAGATGCTGTTGAAGCATTCAAAAACCATGTTTTTGAGGTGTGTCAATCAGAGTGGAAAAAGTGCTTCGAAAATTGGTTTGAGCGCATGCAAAAGTGTGTAAATCTTGATGGAGAATATTTTGAAAAACAATAAAACTATTTTCCTTAATAAATATTCGTATTTTCATTATTAGGCCAGAAATATATGTAGCAGCCCACGTATATGATAGCCTTGCCTCAGGGTCTGTACAATATATTCACGCTCCTGCTTCTTCTTCTATCTTAGAGCCGTCGGTGTAAATGTTGAGGTGTTCATTATGGTTCTGACCGCTTTTCCAGTCGTCCGGTCCCATGAATGTTGATGTTTTAACATCCGGGTAAGTTCTGGGTATCATGTAGTCAGATATACTAATCATGTCACGGCAAATTGAACTATGCCCGAATCCTTGTAGCGACATATTTCCTGCTGCCACTAGGCGTTGTGCTGCCTTTCCAGCAGTAAGTTGCGCGTGGATATCTATGGGGTTGATTCCGAGTATGGTTTCGAGCGCTTTTGTTGGGGTAGACCTCAGCGCCCTTGATATGCAGAGCAGTGCCTGCCGCTGAGTTTTCTCCATAAGGCTGTTGTACGTCCTCTTTTCCGTGGCCTGCCACCACACTAAGATTCCATACAGCAGGGTCGGACGCACCACCGATATGTAAATCCAATGCATTAGAGCAGGTGATAGTCCCTATGTGTAGCTAAGCATCATCTTGGATGCGTATAGCGCTATGGTGGCCTTTTTCACAGTCTCCATTACATTGGGTTTCCATGCTAGCTTGCTGTCCAGTACTATACCGAGGTATTTAACTTGTGTTTTCGGGGTCAGCCTGGTTGTGTTGACTTTCTGGGGGATCCATAGCGGTGCCCTGTATCTCATGGTAAAGAGAATGAGATCCGTCTTGTTCGCGTTGATACTGAGTCCTACCTTCTCCGCTCACTCACAGATCTCTCTGAGTGTTAATTCCATGATAGAGCTGAGAGTCGATGGACAGACTCCCGTAATAATTATGCTTATGTCGTCGGCATAAGCTGTTATTTTTGGGGCTTTCCTTTCGAATCTTTTGATTAGGTCGTCCACCACCATATTTCATAGATGGGGCGACAGAACTCCATCTTGTGGTGTGCCTCTGTGCGCCCCCTTCACAATGGAAGCGCTGCCTCAATCGGATTGTAACCGCCTACAACTTAGAAGGTTTCTTACCCAGAGGTTGATGGCAGGATACGTGCTGGTCGCTTCTAGGCGTTCCATTATCGCTTCAGTCCACTGACTCTGTACGGTAGGTTGCTTTGCTAACAACTTCCGGAGTCTAGCCGTTTCTGAGACCGTCTCAATATTGGAGCAGAAGTTTCTCCACGAGCTTCATTGCGTCCTGCGTTGTTGTTTCTTATAGTCTCTGAGTAGGGTTTTGTATTCTTCGTCGATTACATCATCTTTCGGTTGAGGTTATTTCTTTGTTTCGATAGGTCCTTGTTCCACCAGGGTGGCTTGGTCCTCCCTTTAGTTCTCGATACTGGGCATGATGCATGATACGCATCTAGTAATTCCTTGGAAAGGGTCTCTAGGGACGTTTCTATGTCTTCCGCGGATTTTACTGCGCCCGGACGTGTGGCGAGTCTCGTCTTGATTGTCTTTTTAAAATTTTCCCAGTTTGTATTCCGGGGGTTTCTATACTCTTTTAACAGAATATAGAAAATTTTGTCGAGATCGGATCACGATTTCCTATAATTTTCATAGAAACAATTTTACCAAAAACTGCTTCCCATCTTGTAAGCAATACAGCGTTACCATACAAAAGGTAATGTCCTAAAAATGAAAATTTTTTCTCAAAATCATAAAAAGAGATATTTTTAATAACATTCATTTGAACAAGAATTTAATACTCTACAACATATTATACATCTCGTGGATGGACTCTTCCGGACCCACTTTAAATCTCTTATGGAACATGAGACTTTATCCAAAATATGCATTTGCAAGGCTACTTGCATTTTTGGTCTTTTAAGGGAACACGATTTTTTTTCTTCAAATGACGTTCACAAACACATAATACAAACCACACAGATTGGAATTCATTTCAAAAATTTTAGTAATATTGTTTTGTTTTTCACTTCTGAGGACTTAAACTTTGCAATCAAAACGTAATATTACAGACGTCTGTGCTTTGCAAATGCAACTGCTGTGTTTATCAGCTGATTCCGCCTTCTATCAAAAATTCTGTTATGCAACACTGAAGATTGGTGTATTGTTAATGCGTTACACTGAAACTTGTTTTAATTTTCCGACTTCCAGAAAATGGGTTTTGGTCACAAAAAGTGGTGAAATTCCCCATAGTGCGCTAAGTCACGCTGGGCACTCAGCCGTGTTGGGATGCTCATGAGTGAGTGAACAGAAGAGTTGTTCACTAAACTGAGTGAGTGAGTATGTTCCTTACTATTTGTTCTTCTTTGTTCAGTTGCTCTTTTTTGTTCAATTGTTCATTTTTGCTCACTTGATCAGATTTGCTCACTATTGTTTAGTTGTTCAATTTTGTTCTTTTTTGTTCACCTGTTCATTTTTACTCACTTGTTCAGATATGCTCTCTTGCTCATTATTGCTCAGTTGTTCAATTTTGTTCAGCTAGTGTTATCTCAGATTGCGCAAAAAATGAGCTACCACAGGCTCGTACTTTATCGTAAATTCGAATTGCAGGTCATAGAGGTGTTGAACGAGTTTTTTATTTATACTTTTATTATTATTTTATAATTATAATTTTGTTGTTATAGTTTTGTTTACATTTAATTATTTTTTTTTTTCTTTTTATAAATATTCAATACATGTAATATGAAAATATATTATACATACATAAATCAGATTTAAACTAATATGTAAAAATGGATTTTTTAGTCGTTGAAATGCAGTGCTCAGTGGTCTGCTTATAAACAGTGAACAAGTGAGCAAGTGAGCAATGAGCAGTGAGCACGTGAGCAAGTGACCAGTGAGCAGTGAACAAGTGAGCAATGAGCAAGTGAGCAAAATGAGTGAGTTGACTCTTTAAAAAAAAAAGAACAAGTGAACATGTTCACCCAAATGAGCAGTATTTACCCAACACTAGTTTCAACAGCAGAAATTTTGAAAACTCGAAACGTCAAGCCTTCAGCGCAAGAAATCCCTTTGGAAACACTATGTCCCACTATGTCAGAACTGTTGCAAGGCAGTGTTATTTATGAAACAAAAATAATACTAAAAAATTTATTTTTATTTTTTACTAAAAAAAGTTTTGCTTATAAGCTATTATAAAAATATCAATATCGGTAAAATAACTATTGTTTAAAAAATAAATAAACTCACCAATCTCTCTAATAGAAGATAATTGCTGCCAGCAAGTAATTAAGCTGCATGATCCAGAGACTCCATGACACTTGCAGGTTATTCGAGTTTTTTTAATCACCGCCTTAAAATAATAAATAACGTAAACAGATTAAATCAAAGCAACTGTTTTGAATGCTTTACTTCAGAAAGTGGAATCGGAAAAAGCTCGTTTTCTAAAAGTAGACTACTTCATTTTGGAGCGAGGGACCGATTCCAAGTAAGTACCTTGCCAATATTCAGTGATAGAAAAAACAGTTAAATGTGTATATCAGAACTTACGACCTATTTATATTTAGGTAACTGTAACTAATCGCTGCAGCAGTGCCCTGATCGCCCTTGCTTATACTTAAGTGTAATATATTATAATATATGAGTAATTACACCTTAAAACATTAGGTTTTATCTGAATCCCTGCGTTCACAACATATAATTTTAAAAAGTCATATCTGGGCTGATGAATTTGTGACCTATTGCACTTAGTACGTTTTCCACGCTAGGGTATACAGATGACCAGATGTTAGCTACCTTAGCTAGGACTTATAGAATCAGTTTGAAATTATAACCCAACAAATGTAGACGTTCACGCCACATAGGCGCTTATGCAAGTCTCCACTTTGCATTGAAGAAATCTAATTTAACACAACGTAGGCCCAAAGCGTGCCTAAATTCCAAATTCACACTGCAGTGATTTTCGGGGGAACGATAAGAAGATGGTGTTAAATGAAATTCGTGTTCACATTACACCATCTACCATCGACCGTCGGACTCTTCTTCTTTTTCAAGTGAAAAAAATTATCCTTAAAAAGTTGGCATTCACAGTGGAAAAGTTGCTATTCACAACACATTTCTTTCCTTAAAAATTCGGCTGAATTTTTTGCAAATCCTCCTCCCAAAACGATCCGACTAATAAGAATCCCTAATGAGAAGGCTAAAAGGAAAGAAAGCGTTGACGCTTCGAGAAGGCCCTACCACGTTTTGGAATTTCTAGAAAGTTGCTACAGACAACCCCGCCATATCCATGAAACTCAACTTGGTGACCATCTGTTGCTCTACGGCTAATAATATTTAACCGTCGTCGTTGTTTAGTTTTATATTTTCGTTAATTTTTTTTCAAACAAAACTGAAAACCAAAGCACAGCTTTGAATCGGAATAACTCGAGTTTCCTGTATAATCGTCCCAGTGGCGCAACCCTGCTACGACCGAATCGACCGAATCTTGTAATTCTACAAGATGCATCGTCGAAGGTACATTCGTAATCAATCGTTTCTCCAGCTGTTAAAAATCAGGACTGTAATGGGACGTTGTTTTGTTTCTGCCTGTTAAAGTTTTGGCAATCGTTCGACTTAATATAATATATAACTAGAAGACCCGCCGAACTTTGCCTCGCCCAAATTCAACACCTTTATAAACGTATATATTTTTTCTAGAAAACATTTTTTTTAGTTCAATAAAAATAACTATTTACTATAAGTGTGCGGGAATGTACTTATAATCGAAGACGTTGCAAATAATTAAAGTATGTATACTTAATTTAGGCTAATAAATTAATCTTTATAAACTTATATTTAAACTTATATATATTAAACTATATTTTTTAAGTTACAACAATGCTTTATTAATTATGACAGTTGGAAGAAAATAAAGATTAATCTCTCAGCGCAATGGAGTATACAATATTCTTGGTTAGTCCGTCTTTAGCCAGCACAAAAAAACTGTCAAAAAAAGGCAACGCTCCGCCGAGAGCGAAGATGACCGAGGCGCGGTGGAAGAAGGTGCACGCGCGGCTCGTGGAATCGCTGTGTGCAAGGATGGAGGAGGACCCCAAGGCTCCCATGCCCACATTTGATGGTGCCGAATGGCTGAATGGGGTCAAAATCCTGAAGTGCATGGACGACCCGACTCGAAAGTGGCTGACGCAAACGGTCGGCCAGTTGGAAGCTTTGTGGGAGGGGGCCAAGCTGGAGGTGGTGGACAGGGAGTTAATCCCATCCATTCCAATGGCGAAGGTACTCTTCCCCATCGCAATCCAGGGGGACCGTGCGCTGAAGCTGCTACAGCGATAGAACCAGGATATCCCGACGGCAGACTGGAGGATCCTCCACATAGAGAGCCCATTACCCAATGAGGGTGGCCAATGCGTGATCCTTCAGACCAGTAAGGAGGCCGAGGATGTGCTGTACCCACGGTACGGGAAGATGGTGTGGGGCATGGGTGATGTCTACCTGCGCCTCAAAAAGCGCCACCCCGCAGACAAGGACGCAAACACCCTGCAGGCAGGCGAGGTGGAGAAGGGCTTAGGTCTGGATACCATTGTAGATGCCGCCCAGAATTTAATGCTCGAAGGCTCGGATGGGGAGGAGGACGGTGTCCTGACAATTATAGTCAACCCGTCGGGAGGTGAGCAGAGTGCCCATGCCAGTGAAGGTATTGCAGCTCAACCTCCATAAGAGCAAAGTCTCATCACCGGAACTCCTGATTGCCATGGAGCAAGGATCCGTCGACAAAGTCTTGGTACAGGAGCCATGGATTGCCTCGAGCATTCTGTGGCCCGACTAAAGTCCTCAAACTACAACATACTCTACACACCACCGGTAAGCGGATAGCTTCCTGCTACATGGCACACGACATGAGAGCTCCACCGGAGAAACTCAGGAGCCTATTAGAATCCGGCCCGAAAGACCAGCAGGTGCTCGTGGGTGCAGACGCCAACGCCCATCATAGCGTGTGGGGGAGCCCCGACATGAACAACAGAGGTGAATTTATAAAAGTTTAAAAAGACTATCAAGACAAGGCTCGCCACATGCTCGGGAGTAGTAAAATCCGCGGCCGACATAGAAACGTCCCTAGAGACCCTTTCCAAGGAATTACTGCATGCATACCATGCATCATGCCCAGTATCGAGAACTAAACAGAGGATTAAGCCACCCTGGTGGAACAAGGACCTATGGAAACAAAGAAATAACCTCCGGGAATTCTTCAGAATCGCCAAGCACGCGAAAGATGATGTCATCGACGAAGAATACAAAACCCTACTCAGAGACTACAAGAAACAAAAACGCAGGGCGCAATGAAGCTCGTGGAGAAACTTCTGCTCCAATATTGAGACGTAGCAAAGCAACCTACCGTACAGAGTCAGCTTAAGCGCGACACTATAGAGAGAGCCCTACAGAACAACGAATATGCTCTCGAAGTATTTAACAACGTCAAGACAGAAGCGATAAGGGAACGCCTAGAAGCGACCAGCACGCATCAGGTGCAAACCTAGTGGCGCAAGCCTGCTACGACCGAATGTGGTAATTCTACAAGATGCATCGTCGAAGGTACATTCGCAATCAATCGTTTCTCCAGCTGTTAGAACACAGGACTGTAATGGGACGTTGTTTTTGTTCCTGCCTGTCAAAGCTTCGGCAATCGTTCGGCTTATATTATTCTGTTTGTTATACCATTTCTGTGTTCGGCACCTGCGACTGTGTGTGTTTGTTGTTTGTGTAAATTTATTTTTATATATACATTTTGTCATTTTCATCTGTCACTTTACACTTTTTTTTTAAGTGTGTGTCGGGAGTATATTGAAAAGGAATTTTATTAGGTTTTTATATAAGTTTTTCTTACGTGTAGATGCAGTTAAAGAATATGGGTTGAACGACAGATGCTACAATATTTGGGTGCGCTTTTAACCAAAAATGGTCGTATCGCAAACAAAATACGATGAAAAAGCAAAAAATAATTAACTAATATTTAAATAAAATATTGATAAAATTGTATGCGGAATATCTTTTATTTTGCTAGAAATATAAAACTATTTCAAGTCGGTTCAATCTGCATTACAATCCTATATACGTGGTATACCAGCCAGTGAAGCATATGCATTATAATTCTATTACAATCCTATATCTGTGGTATACCTGTTAGCAATGCATTTGCATTACAATCCTATATTCAACAGTATATTGCACGGTAGGCTAATCGCCTACTTGCTCGATTCGAAGTAGGCGATTTTTAAGGTATAGCAAAAAAGGCGGCCAAACTTATGGAAAAATAAAGCATGTTGTAGTATGAATTCGAAGTTCCAATTATTCCATTATTACTACCGATCATACAGTCATGTTATTTCTTTCTGCGGCAGCTAAAAGTTACTTTCAGTGCAGCAGCAGAACAGCAGAAAAACTGCAGAAATTAGCTCTACAGCAGCAGAATAAGAGGAGTATAACAACAGAGGATCAGCAGAAGGAGAGAGAAAAGCTATATAGAAGTAACAGCAGAGAGACATTGAGAGAGAACAACAGCAGCATCAACAGCAGAAAAAACGACGCGGAATAAGAAAAGCTGAAAACTAAAGAAACTTGTACTATTTTCCAAATTATACTTTAATACCTATACTTAATAATAATAAAACCGACTTTAAATAATAACTCAACTTACATATATTTGTATCGAAATAATTTCTCATAATGAGTTTTGTGGCACGTTACACAAAATGGAAGTTACCTTTAAATTTACCATTTAGGTTGCAAATTTTAGCAAATTATAATAAATAATGAAATAAACATACAAAATTCATAATCTAAAATAAACCTAAGAATAAAAGAATGCATAAAAAACTTATTTGATGTCAAAACAGTCAAAACAGTCAAAACAGTCGAAGTTGACGTTTTTGTATAAATAAACACATAAACTGACAAATTAGCGAAGGAGGCTGTGAGTAGAGGAGTATGTATAGATGTAATGTTTGCCGTTAAAGAGGCTTTAAGAGAAATACATAATAAAATTAGAGAAAGGCGACTCTAGAGGATTGACACTAATAAATTATTTTCCCAACTTACCAAAAACAACCATGTCATCAAAATGTAAAATGGAGAGCAAAAAGCATAAAAGTAATTAATCGACTAATGACAGACAAGATGACAAGTTTTTTAAATCGGATTAAAGCAAGCGATACAAATATATATGTAAGAAATGCAATGTACTATAATCTGCTGAGCATCTCATTTTACAATGCCAATAACATACGAATATTAGAAAAAATTTTAAAATCTTTAAAGAATACCAGAATTTAAATTAAATCCTGGTAAAACAAGAAACTCTACATTTGATGGAACTTGCCTAATTTATTAATGCAGCTGGCCTTTATTTTTAGGAACCTCTGTGTTTTGTTTTTAACACAAAACACTTACTTATGTCTCCTTAAATAATCTAAACAAATATCCTCTTTAGTTTTTAAATGCCAAAAACCCACGTATGAACTCTACCACGGAACGTCCTTTTAACAATTTATGCTACACTCTAATCTATCCTTTTTTTTTTTTTTTTCTAGTCCTTACTCTATAAGAAAAAAATTAAAATAAAAACAAGAAAGAAAGCTATCTTCGGTAAACCGAAGTTTGTATACCCTTGCAGTCTGCAGCTATATGATATACATAGTTGGCTGATCCTAACTAAATTAAAAACGGGATTCTAAAACAGTATAAAACTGCTGTATCTCGAAATTTAAAAACAGAGAAGTTAAAATTTTGTTTACATTTATTTCGGTCGTTCCGACATTTATACTGCGTGCTAAAGAAATTAGACTGTGCTGAAAATTTCAGCTTGATAGCTGAAATTTTTTTTCGCGTAGAAACCGACAGACAGACAGACGGACATGGCTAGATCGACTCGGCTGGTGATGCTGATCCAATATATTTATACTTTATGGGGTCCAAGATGTCTCCTTCACTGCGTTGCAAATATCATGGCAAAAATTAGAATACCCTCTGCAAGGGTATAAAAAAACAAAAAAAAACAATAATATGTTTATGGCAAAAAAAAAAAAACAAACAGAAAAAAATATGAAATAAAAAAAAAACAAATAAGAAAATAAAATCAATATTTGCACAAAAAAAATTGACAAAGTAAAAACTAAACAATGTCTCTACAAACCGCAAAACAATACAAAATCATAGAAGAAAAAATACAATATACAAAGCAATCTGGAGTTTGATTTCACTAGTTTACACTCAAAATGCTTCAAGCCTGTTGATGCGAAATTCTGGTAGAGTTGAGTCCCCAGATCACGAAAATGGCTTTATTTTTTTTTCTATGGATACGTTTTTTCTTGAAGATTTTTTAAAGTTTTACACAAAAAAAATGCTCAGTTTACGTTTATGCGCGATTGAAGCACCCCCTATCTATGGTTTTTTTATTTTAATTTTTTGGAAGGGGCTCCGTTAATAGATAATTACCCAACAAATTACCGATTTGGACGGGCGGTCCTTTTCAAGAGTTAAGAAGCAGCAGTGGATCTGGACATGTACATACCTCTGATGGACTCAAAAAACCTTCGAAAGGAGAAAAAGCTGTCTAAACGATTGGTTTGAGAACCTTGAGCAAGTTGGAAACCTGCTCTCGAACCACCAGTATCTGGCCAAAGCAACATCCCAGTAGCGACCAAAAATCAATAATCTCTCGGATGGTTTAAACCAAAAAAAAACAAGTAAGAAAGCTATAGTCGAGAGTGCTGTGAGATACCCGGTACCCAGACATTTGCGCTTCACACTAAAAGGCAACTTAAAATTGTACATACATTACATTGTACATACATACCATTATATCGCACGGCCAAGGCTCGAATGCGCCACCTGTCGGCTACAGCTTGCAACAGCAGTGCCTTAGGGCGGTGTGTTAAAATTCTAACCTTATTGCTAATATCTCCCATGTTTATCATCCGATTTTACTGAAATTTTCAGGAAACGTCCGCTATATTTTATTCATTTTTTGTATCTATTAACTTTAACCCGAAAAGAACGAGTATAGCTTATTTAACGTTTTTTATGATTTTTTAGGGCGGATTGAGCCATGTCCGTCTGTCTGTCCGTGTGAAACAACAGATCTCAAAGACTATAAGAGCTATAGTTACCAAATTTGGTGACAACATTGGAATCTGTTGCACGTAGATCAAGTTTGTTTTTAAATTTGGCCACGCCCACTTCCGCCTCCGAAAATAATAAAAAACGGTATATATAGTCGTGGTTTTTAGATAAAATAAATAAGTAGGCATTCAGGGACGTGTTCTGAAAATTTGAGTAAAATCGGCTGGTAAACATGAAAGTTATTAAACAATAAAGTTTCTGTGAATGCTTTGTCTTCTTGTTGAAGTTACGTACTCAGACACGGGAAAAGTGTTTCGTAGCATTGAGACAAAACGAGAGGTCAATAGTCTCCCTCTTGCTCTATCGTACTGCTCAGTTATCTGAACACATAGCTTTTGAGAGAGAGTGTCAGTGCGTGTTGCTCAACATTTGTCTTTTTTTGGTGTTGCTCAACGTGTTTCTAGCAACTTTTGTCTTCCTTTCTTAACATAATTAATTTTTTGACGCCGATCGAGCGGGTTTTTATGTGTTCCTATAAAATGTATCATTCATATTTAAGTATGACATTAAATTGTTTAGGTCGGGAGCTAATTCGAAGGGCGATTTATTTTAAGAAGTATCGAAGTAGACTATTATAATGTATGTACATTTTTAAATTGCCTTTTAGTGTGAAGCGCAAAAGTTTGGGTACCGGGTATCTCACAGTCGAGCACAGTCGACTCTAGCTTTCTTACTTGTTTTTACTTGGGGCTGTTGTGGCCGGTATACCACAATTCCCAATTTTTCATCGCCTCCTACGAAACCTTAACTACCTCGATCCGACACACCGTTTAACTTTTGTTCCCGCTATTTTAGAGCGAAATCAGCTAAAAAAGCTAGATTTCTCGCCTCCATAATTCCTAAACGACTAATAGTGAAGTAATACTGCAGTATTTATGAGAAACTTTTGAAGTTGAAGGTGCCATCGCCACTTTTATCTTACCTCGTTAAGAGGTGTTTTTGATTGATTTTCACTATTAGTAATTTTTTTCAACCCGAGGTCCATAGTCAACATGATCTTCAAATACAGAAATCATAATAATGAAAATAAAGGTCACCAAAAAGTGTCCAAAGTTTACTGAAGATATCCTTGGTAAGAGTGAAACAGAATGTATAAATAAACTGGCTGCATTTGTCTTCTGACAAAAATGTTATGCCCTGTTGCGCTGTATAATTGTTTCTTTTATGTGGTTATGAAACCATGTTCTTCAACATCTAAAATTTAATATATGTTGTTCCAATTACAAGAATTCAAAGCTAAATCTAAAAGGTCATAGTTGATATATTTAAAATCCCTAATAATATTTGGTAGTCAAGGTATTGCAGGTCAAGTGCGTAGGTCAAGAAATAAGGTCATGTTTGGAAAAGGATGGTACCACAAGTTGTTCATATAAGACTACTTTGTCAGTGTCAGCTACAAAAAATAGATCTAATAGCGGGCTGCGAGTTTTTTGTAAAATGCGTAGGAGATTAGAAGTTAACCAGGTTTATTCCCAGCGATTCATGTTCTCAGAGAGATGAGATTCCCTTAATATATCGCTATTAAAATCTCCTGTTATAATGACGTCTGTAAAGTTTGATGTAATTTCAGGGAGTATATTTCAAATTTAATCATAATTTATCCGGAAATTTGGTCGATATAGTATCCTATTATCGTGTTAACAAATTTTTAGCATGTTTTCGACATTTAATTTCTACAAATAAATATTCAATGCACTGGTAGTCGAATATTTACATACAAGTTTGGAACTTAAGTTTTTATTTACATATATTGCAACCCATTCCATATGACTATCACGATCAGAACGATATAAATTGTAACCATCACATTCAACTAACACATCGCATACATTTGAGACGAAACAAGTTTCAGATACACATATGGCATCGACCTATGAATTAATTAAAAGGTATCTAAATTCTTCCATTTTGAGCATTTATATGAGCAGCTTCCAGAGCGGCTAATTCCTTAGCGGTACAAGACTCCATTTCAGCTAGTTCGGTTAAGCTCTGCACGCAAATCGCCTCCCCTCCGACACCTCCACGTCGAGAAAAAACAGCTTTTAGGCGTTTTTGCCTCTTCAGATGAATTGCCCGCTTAAAAATTTCGTACTTTTTGTATATGACGATGCATTTGGACTTAACGGGGTTTAGGCTCAGGCCATTTTTCTTAGCCCAATTGCAAACACTCAACAAGTCAATATTACATACATTTATACATTCATCAACTTGACTTAACGGACGGCTGACATACAACTGAACATCATCTGCATACATATGAACATTACACATAGACAAAACACTTGGCAGGTCATTAACATATATGGTAAACAATAACGGCCCTAATACAGATCCCTGTGGTACACCACGAGTGGCGACTCGAAACCTTGACACATTTTCCCCTACAGCAACAGCTTGCTTTCTATTCGCAATGTATGATCTCATTAACTTAATAGCTGTAAAAGAAAAGTTATACATGTGCTGCAGTTTCGTTAACAAAATGTCATGTATCAAATGCCTTGCTTAAGTCCAGTAGTGTTAATAATGTAACCCTACTGTTATCCAATTCCTGACGAATATCCTCTGCTATTTTGACTACTGCAGAAGTGCAGCTTTTTTTTTGGCGGAAACCAGATTGGTTATTATTCAGCAGATTATTATTGATCAAGAAGCTATTTATTTGTTCAGCCAATATTTTTTCGAAATTGTTGACAGATAGGGGAGGATAGAAATGGGTCTATATTCGTCATTGGCTTTAGGAATTGGCATTATTTTTCCAATTTTCCAGGAATCAGGGAAAGTCGACATGGTGATTGCCGTATTAAAAACATAAGTGAAGTGGCTTATAATCTTTGGGCGAAGTATTTGTATACATTTTGGATTCAGATCATCCAGACCAATGGTATTCGACTTTATCTTCAATATCTAAAACTAAAACATCACATTGACTTACACAAGCGAATTCAAAAAAATTACCACCACCTAACAGGGACTCAGTGGACAGGTACTTGCACAAGTTATCGGATACATACATCAATACATTCACTTATTCTATTTAAAGGACGACTCACATACATTTGGACATCATCGGCATACAGATGAACATTACAATCCGACAACACAGATGGAAGGGGTCATTAGCGTACAGTGTAAACAACAATGGACAAAGCACTGAACCTTGGGGGACACCACGAGTAACATTTCCAAATTCCGACGATACATTAGACAGAACAACAGATTGACGACGATTATTTAAGTACGAAGACACAAGCTTAACAGATGTTTTTGAAAAATGGAACATATTTCGTAACTTTGAACATAGAATATTATGGTTTACAGTGTCAAAAGCCTTGCTATAGTCCAGTAAAACTAAAAATGTAACATTGTTATCGTCCATTTGTTTCCTTATGTCGTCAGTAATTTTTAAAATAGCTGTAGTACAGCTTCGACCTTTCCTAAATCCAGACTTATTATTACTTAGCATTTCATTGTCAATGAGAAATTTATTTATTTGTTTTGCCATTATATTTTCAAATATTTTGGAAAGGTAAGGCAGGATCGAATAGGTCTGTAGTCACTATTTGATTTCGGAATCGGAATAATCTTTGCCATTTTTCAGCAGTCTGGAAAATAAGTTGTTAATGCTTTATTAAATATATGAGTTAAATAAGGCAGAATCTTAGGTAACAGAATTTTGATAAATTTTGGATTAATGTCGTCAAGTCCAGTCGCATCACTCTTAATGTCAAGTATAGTCAGCAGAATATCACATTGATTAACGGTCACAAACCGTTATCACAAACGATTTCAGGTGCATGTTGTGAGTATTGATTGTCAAGAACTTCAGGTACTGAGCATTTTATAAATTTTTTATTTAGTTCATTCACATCTATACCCTGTTCCACCCTCCCTTTGGATTTTCCAATTCCCAAACTTTTTATTGTTTTCCATGTTTCTTGAGTAGAGGAAGTTCTTTTAAACTTACGGGAATAGTAACTGCTTTTAGCAATGTCAATGAGCTTAGTCACAGATTGTCTCAACAAACTAAATTTTCTATATTCATGTGATGCCCTATACCTCTTCCACTTTTTGTAAGCTTTGTCGCGTTCATTGATCGCAGTCCGAATGCCATTAAGAAACCATGGTTTCTCAGTTGCACGGATTATTTTACTACGAACCGGAACGTAGCTGTTATACAAGTTACATATATTATCCTGAAAGTACTTTACGTGATCGTCAACTTCTGTGAGTAAATATAGTCCATCCCAATTACAGCACTTAAACGCTACATTTAAATGCTCATAATTTATATTTCTAAAGTCCCTAAAAACTATCTTATTGTCATGATACAGAAGGTGAATTGCGTATGTCAGAAAGATGAGGTTATGCTTCGAAAAAGACGGAACGATTAGCTGGTCATATAGAACTACTCTGTCAGTATTAGTTACAAAGAATACGTCTAGTAATGAGCTGCGAGTGTTGCAAAAATGCGTAGGGGAAGAACTGTTCACTACATTTAACCCTAGCGACTCCGTATTATTTGTAAGATGTGATTCTCTTATTAAATCACTGTTAAAGTCTCCTGCAAGAATAACATCTGCATTTTTTGATAAATCAGCTAGGATACATGAAATATTATCGTAGTTGGTCCGACACTTATTTATTTATTTATTTATTTCAATAGCAAATATCTGCTAGTATCACAATACCTCCACCCAATTTGGAGTAATTTAATGATATGCTCCGACTCACATCAAGTGGGCGGAGGTAAGGATAAATGGGTAATAATATTATTTACATTAAACTCAAGGGACATTTCAACATATAACAAAAAGTACAGATTGTGGGAGCCGGCGAAGAGCACCAACGCCACCGAAGAGATCGGTGACGACAACAGTGAGAGCATCACAGAGGAGGCGGAGATGCATAGGAGTTAGTTGACGATGAGCGGCAGTACGAAGCAGATGTACCAAATGTGAATAAAGTTAATATGTTTAGTTCTG
>VNJO01010309.1:0-21000 GCA_008042535.1 Drosophila tani | reverse complement strand
AATAAAGTCGAGGTTTCGTTATATGTCGCGGAGGGTTAAAATTCGTGTAAAGATCAAGCTAAAAACTTACTGTGAAAAACAATACATTATCTACATTATATCATATCATATTATATTCAATAAAACTATATTACATGATATGTGAATATGAAGTTAAGTGAACATTAATTTTATAAGCATATATTGATCTGGTTGGGTTTTATCTGGGTTTCCAGAATCCTCGCAGCAAATGCTGGATCATCTTGTAATACTTCCCCAGAATACACACCAGTCACATTAAATGAAAGCAATTATATTTTGTATATATGTATAAGAATATAATGTTATTTTTGAGGGGGCGTGTTGAACATAACATACATAGCTAATCCCTCATCACTATAATGTTATGTACTCAGCAAAAATTAGCATTATCTCTTAAGTGAATGTTGGTCACACTATTTTTATATTCTTTCCTATTCCTATATTTAAAGCAATCATTAAATATAAACATAAAACTTGTCGTGAATCATTGAGCAGTACATAGGAGTGAGGCAGCTTATCATTTATTTCAATAATGTCAGTTGCCGGAAAGGGAAGCAGATGAAATTCAGGAACAAATTGATACGAATTGTGAAAACGGAAGCAGTTGGAATTGTTGGTACTAGAAATAGAATGTCGGAATGGAAAATTTTCGATTCAGAAACTTATTATGACCCTAGATGATCTGGCGTGAGAATCGTTTGAATTTATTTATTAAAATATATATATTTTTTTTTATGTACGAAAAAAGAAAGCTAACGCAAACAGAGATAAAAAACAGAGTATTGTCACACTGTTGGTATATAATGATTTATGCGGAGTGGAAGGCGGTAACAACAAGAAGAAACGGGACCAATATTTGGAGCTCGATGAAACTGTATTATTTATTTAATTTTGTTACTCCCTTTGTTTAGTTCTTGTTTATATTAATTATACCTTTTATTATCGTTTGGCAAATTATTTAATTATTTTATTAGTCTGCTGCGAAATTGTTTATTTTGTTGGTTTATATATTATTATTATTACTTATTGGGTTGCGAAATAATTTCGCTCGCTAATTACAGTAGCAAATAAAAAAAAAACAGGCAGACCCGAAATAACAATTAATTAATTGATTACTAATTTCGAAAATTATTAGCCGTAAATAAAATTTCGCACGTAATTTTTACAAAGCCGGAAAGGTAAGAATTACAAAACCTTGGCTTTGTTTCGGGAGAAATGCTTGAATTAAATCGATAATTTATAAGGCCACCGATAGATATATGGTCACACTAATGCGGATATGGAGGTGCACTTTGGTTACTAACTTTATTAGTTAGTTGGAATCTTATAAACAATCATTCAAGAATTATTTAATTTGAGTGGATATATTTCGTTGACAGTTGCTGTATTTGCCCCTATACTAGTTTGGAGACAATGTGTGTGTGTTTATACGTTTTTGCATTAAAATATGACTTAATCAAAAATATGCCCTTTTCTCCCCCGCTTAAAAGGGTTGATATACTCGTTCATGTTGATATTTCATATTAATATTTCCTTTATTTTTGTAGTATACATATAATATGTAAGTAGTATATGCAGGGTTCTACCGCGTACTCATCCTATGGCTCTTCGTGCTCCAGGTAGAAGAGTCCTTTCAAGATGAACCGTCCTCCTGGAATCCAGCTATCCGGAGACAAGCTGCGCCTCCTCGATAGTTTTTTTTCGCTCGAATTCGTTTTCGATCGCTACTCGGTCGGTGGTGGTGAGATTCTTTGTGGTGAGTTTCTTTCGCGCCGCAAAAAGATCTTTGGCGTGGTAGGTTCCAATACTCTTTCCGGCTCCGTTTCCCAGCTCATACATTGCATTGCCTTTTCGGTGAAGTACAACAACCTAACTAACGTTGTACTTTTCGGCTCGATTACTTTGTTTGTAGTTTTTTCGGTATACGAGCTGACCTACGGCAAATTCGATCATCCTGCTTCGAGTGTTGTACGTCCTTTCCGCCTTCTCGTGGGCTCGAGAAAGTCCTTGTTTCACCTTTTACCGGATAAGCTCCATCTTATCTGGTAGCAATACGAGTGTTTCATCGGCACCTAAGTCTCCGAGACGCCAACGTATCGGATACGCACTCGCATGCGTAACCTTGCGTGTCCCAAACATAGCGTAATAGGGTTCCAATCCCAGCGCCACATTATGCCCACCTTTTAGAGCACACGCTCTTCGGCTTAGCTGAGAGTTGCTGATGTAAGCATTTGCAAGACGGATCGGTTTACTCGCTCGGGGACGTTGGACTGTGGTGAGTAAAATGCAGTTCGTACGGCTTGGATATCGTATCGGGAGAGGAATTCGGGGAATATATGTGATACGAATTGATTTCCATTGTCTGAGTGGATGTATTCGGGTACTCCGAACTCTTCAACGAATTAGACGACCTCTGAGGCGGTAGCTTTTGGGATGGGTTGCAATTAAACGAATTTCGTAAAGTGGTCTATGCATACAAAAATTACGGTATTACCGGATTTTGTCCTGTGGGGTTGGTCCCATAAAATCGATAAATAACCTTTGTAATGGTAGCTCCGTAATACGTTGTTGGCTTATGGGAGGTTCAGTCGTTATAGATGGCCAGTAGTAAAATTGTCGCAGCCTTGCGAGTGATTTGTAAAATCCTCCGTGTCCAGCGGGGGTGGCATGATGTGATCTCCAAACTAGGTCGGCGCGTAGTTGGGTCGGAACCCAAAGATTCCAGGCCCTGTCATTGTTGACTAAAATCCAAGTGTTTGTATACCACGCCCTCAGATATCTGAGTATGTGATATTTTTCCTGCATTTTCCTCGAACCGTTGTATCAACATTTTGTACTCTCGAGATTGAAAAGCGGGCGACTTGAGATCTAGTTGTAACTCCAGGCTATCGGCTGCAGGTGTATTAATTTCGTCCATATGCACCCGTGAGAGTGCGTCGGGTACTACATTTAAAGCTTCCTTACGATGTTCGATTGTAAAATCAAAGGCCTGTAATTTAAGGCTTCATCTAGCTAGTCTACCGGATAATTCCTTTTGGCCCATTAGCAATTTTAGGCTAGCGTGGTCTGTAATTACTTTAAACGGCATCCCTTCTACATATGCCCGAAATTTGCTGATACTAATTAGTGCTGCGTAACACTCCAATTCGGTGATACTATAATTCCGCTGAACTGTATTTAGCTTAGCAGATACATATGCAATTGGGTGCTCGCCGCCGTCATCGTCGGTTTGAAATAAGACTCCTCCTCTTGTAGAGGCGTCATATTGCATAGTGAACGGTTTCATAAAATGATGTGAGGAGCACGAGCGCTGACACCATGTTCACTTTCAATGCCTCGAACGCTTGTATCCCTTCTTCACTTAACTCAAATTTCTTGAGTCTTTCCTTTTTCAGACATTCGTTAAGTATCTATACCACCCAGTCATTCCCAAAAACTTTCGCAATTGTTTAGCGAAGATAGGCTGTGGAAAATCCTGAATAGCTTTAATCTTAGGCGGGTCCTTTTTTATACATCCCCACATACGACGTATCCCAAATATTTAGCTTGTTTGTATCAGAATTGACTTTTTTCTACATTGATGATCAGTTTTGCCCGTTTAAGACAATCACTGACCTTCCAAATGTTCTTCAAAAGACGAAGAACATACCAGCAGATCATCCAAACATACAAATACATTGTCGCGTCGCGTGGCTGGAATCACTTTGTCCATCAGTCGGCACATTGTTTGTGCGGCGTTTCATAAGCCCAATGGCATGACTGTTTATTCATATAAGGGTCTGCCGGGCACTGTAAAGGCGGTTTTTTCTCTACTTCTGGCTTCCAGTGGGATTTGCCAAAAAGCGTCTTTTAAATCGATTGCCGAACTATAATATGTTTCTTGCAGCCGACTTAATAGTCCCTCAATATGAGGCAAAGGGAATGCATCTTTAATTGTCGGTGAATTTACCTTCCGCTCGTCTAAACAAAGGCGGTTCTTCGTGCCCTTCTGCACCAAGGTAACTGGTGAACTCCAGCTACTGTTACTTTCTTCAATCACTCCTAATCCAATAATTTTGTCTAGTTCTGCAAATACTAGTTGTTGTGACGCTGATTAATGGGTAGATTTTCTTGTGTTACTTCTATGACATGTTCTTCTTATCGGTTTTCCCTTAGCCCATGTCTGTACAAGACGGAAAAATATTAATTAGCTTTTCTAATATTCCATTTTGCTCAGCAGTAAGTTCATGCGGAGTATACACTGTCTCGGTTCCGGTCGTACCTTCTTCCTCCAATGTTGCCCCTAATTCCAGTTCTGCGAATTGTGCCAAGCGTTGCCCAGGCAACGGTAACTGAAATTCATCCCAGAATTCGATTCCAAAATAAAATTGGTGCTGAAAAGGGACTATTAAAAATTCTGATTCGTTTCCACTTCCCGATCTACAGGTAGGTTAATCATGCCTGTAACTTGTATTTTCAATTTTTCGCCCTTGTTAAATTATCTCCGCCCCTCTTCCAGTGCAATTAACACTAGCGCCAGTAAGGCTATTATTTCTTCCCTGTCTACTTTAATCTTGGCGATTATTATCTTTTAGGCTCAGTACTGAAGCTTTCTTGTCTTTTGTGGTTTCTGTTGTGTCTACGTCATCGAATATTCCGTCGCGTGCTGGTGTATGATTTGTTTGGCGAAATTTGTGCAGGGCGTGCGTCGCTTGTTTTATAATGTTGGGGTGGGACTGGTCTGAGCTGGCTTCCCAGACCCTCCTGTCAGACTCTACTGTAAAAACGCTGACTCGGTGGAATGATATTAGTCGTTTTTGCCGCAGGAGTGGCAGACGGTGTTATGGAATCGCGCTTGGCACCTGGTTCCTTCCGTTCCCCCTCGTTTCTGATAAAAGTCCGAAGGCTTGTTACAGGTGTAGCAAATGTAAGTATGGAAAGGAAATGTACATCCTTTCCTGAGTTTCGATTTCTCCTGCCTGAAGATGTATTCTCACCTGGCTTTCGTTCAAAAGCATTTATTCGTCCAGATGATGCTCCTCTGTGGCTCTGTGGCTCTGTGGTGAACGGCTCCTTTACCTATCGGTTCCGGGTCTTCGGTGATCTATTTATATGCCTCGGCCGGGATCGTTTCTCTCGGATCCATTTCTCGACTCGGATTCTCTCTTTCTGAAATGCCGCCAATGTATTTATTGCTGAGGTAAGCAGGAATGCGAATTAAGATTTTCCTTTAATATTCGACGAAGTTTTCTTCCGAAATCTTATTCTTCAACTTACATTGCAGGCAATGCATGGCTGCAATAAAATTATCAAAGCTCTCATTATACCATTGACGCCGTTCCATAAGTTTTGTGATGGTCACGTAGTCTTTTTCGGACGTTTTCGGACGTTACTCACAAGTCAAGTCATAGTATCGAAATTCAAAATCATCTGCTCGGTTTTCCAGCAACTGCCACTATCATTTTGCAGCGGTTCCACTCAATAGGCAGTGAAATTCTCCGAATACTTGTTCACAGGTGTACCCGTTAATTTCCTTCAAGCGGCCCACTCGGAACAGAAAACTCTCCCCGGACACGCCCCGCCTGGATCCATCGAAGTTAAGGTTCCATTTGTCCAGACGGGTTGGTCGGCTTCCTTGGTAACTACTGAACTGAGTCTCGTTGTGGTGAACTGAGTCTCGCCCTTGTGGTGGACCTAAATCAAGGGGTTCCCCTCCTACAGCGACTTCGGAATCATCCATGATGACGCTGCTGCCATCTGCTAATCTCCCTAAGTTATTTAGTTTACTATTAAATTTTAGCGACTGATTGTTTTCGTGAACTGGTGATAAGCTAGTTCCCGCTGGTGTTTCGGTTCTAGCTCGTCTGTCTTCTCTACCTGCCAGAGTTGATGCTCTAAATGTCCTCAACGGAGATAGATTAAATGTAACCTTTTTCTTTTTCTTATCCCCTGCCATATCTTATAGTAGTGGAAATTTATTTGATCGATCACCCTGCTGTGTAATCGCAGTTTTTATTTATCGCTTTATTTCAATTTTTTGTAATAAAAAATTGGTATATATGTGCTAATATGTGTGCGAGTTGTTGGCTTTCCTAAAGTATTTACATGTTTTCGTATGCTTCAAAGTTTTTGCTTGTCAGCAATTATGACGAAAACAGGTTTTGTCCGAACCTCCTCCCTCCTCTCTCTCTGTACTCTAGCCTCGCGAGCGACCTGGTTCTGTGCCTAGTACGACTGGATAATACAGCAAACCAGTCTGTGTTGCCAAAAGCCCATATTGCAGTACCACCAACGAGGCAGATATTTGTTTCTCGGATTCACCCATCTAAAACATCTGAAGATGTTACTGTCTATATTCAAGACAGAACCAATTCCGATAAAATTAAGGTGGAACAATTTAAATTTTCTTATGCTAGGGATATTTCATCTTTCAAAATAAATGTCCCTGATGAACTTTTTAACACGATATGCTCTGACAATTTCTGGCTTCAGTATGTTGTATGTTGAGTACGAAGCTAAGAGAAAGAAGTGACGGCCTGTAGGTCTCCAAATGATGGGGCTCGGGGTAGTATGAACACGAAATTCACCTGCTTTTCGTTGCAATGGCTGGGCCTTATGCAAGAAGATCGCTTCTTCTAAGGTCTTCACCCGATTGTTAACACCGATGAAATGGGTTGCGTTATCACAGTGAATGGTATGGCATTTACCGCGTCGACTCAAAAATCATTGAAGAGCGGCTAAGAATGCATCCGTCGTTAAGTCACTTACTAATTCCAGATGCACTGCCCTTGTGGCGAAACAACAAAACACTTCTCTATAGGCCATGTCTGGTCTTTTCCACGGATCAAGTGATAAATCCAAATGGGCCCGCAGTAATCAACACCAGAGTTAAAGAATAGCCGCACCTGTGTTACTCGGTCAGCTGGTAGGTTGCCCATAATTTGTTGCATTCATTTGGGTCGTGCCTTCGTACATTTGACACAGCAGTGTATAATGTTTCTTGCTATTGTTCTATTAATTGACAATCTTGTATTGCTGTCTGGCAATGGCTCTTTGTGATTGCGCTCCACAATGAATGTTCTCTTTATGTATCTCTCACAAGAGCATCCTAACAATCGGATCATTGTAAGGAAGCCGGATTTGATGCTTCGCGTTATATGGAAGTTGAGATTCTTCTAATCTACCACCGACTCTGATAAGTCCGTCCATTCCATGCGTAGGATATAAGGAGACGCTCGATTTGTACACCGTCTTGTGGTTAAGAAGTTGTTTCTACTCAACAGCGAAATCAATCTGCACAAGTTTTCTCACCGGAACATAGTGTGGTTTTAGTGGATCTAATACAGAATCGCATCATATCGTATATACTACGATAGCTTGTAGTTTCAGAAAGAAGTTGCTATGGTTGCAATTAAAGAGTTTTCCTCCAATCTGATCTTGACATGTTGGCAGGCTCACTTTTTTTTGACGGCCTTGCCAGATCGCTGAGAACGATGGGTGATACCCTGGCCCACTTGTCACAAGAACCGTGTAGAAAGAGATGTCCATATAACCAGAGGTTATGTTTCGCTAATTTGCTGGGAGGAAAT
Organism: Drosophila tani; assembly: GCA_008042535.1. Taxonomy (NCBI): domain Eukaryota; kingdom Metazoa; phylum Arthropoda; class Insecta; order Diptera; family Drosophilidae; genus Drosophila; species Drosophila tani. The sequence goes on along the minus strand of VNJO01010309.1, from coordinate 13,411 downwards.
CTTCTTGATAGTACGTCTGCTGGGTTATTTGCTGATGAGACATGACGCCATTGAGATCGGTCAGGCACAGCTTGGATTTTAGGTTTAGGATTTTTTAGTTGACGCTGATACGTTCATTCAGGACAGAACCAAAGTTGAGTCAGTCCAGAAGTACGCAGATGCCCTTTCACTAGACGGGTGTAAATCATTTCTCACTCCGATACATTTTCTCTATTTCTGAAGCGTCAGCGTAACAAAATTGCAAACAGCTCGCTCTGTACAGTGGGTTCAGCATGCAATATATCATAATTTGTTGCTTGTGGTGTTACAGGAAGTATCAAATACTTCCCGAAGTTGTTGTGTTGCTTTCAGGTTTAAGGACAAATGGTAAGCGATAAAAAAAAATATAGACCAACAGGTATGTTTAAGGGATGCACCTGTTTTATATGTCCGAGTCCATCATACTCCTTCATAAAGTCCACATAACCTTTCCAGATTTCAGGCAAAGTTCTTCGCTCCAGAGCCAGGAATCTGTTTATTGCCATTTTTTGTCAGCCCCAGGGCTGACGATTGTTCAAAAAATGAATTTTTACAATGAATTTTCAATCTGCTGCAACTTGGAGGTTTCCTGCGAAATGTCTTTGGCAATGAGCCTCTATAGGTTATCGATGCTTTTCTTCAGTTCCTAGAGTTACTAAAGTCCAGAAGCGTTCCAACAGCGTATAAATTTCGTCATCTGTGGCTGCAGCTGCACAAACTGCCGCTGAGATGTGCTCCGAAGAAACTATTTCAACGACAATCCATCAAAGAAAAACTTCAGAGCTTAGGATCTCCTGCTTTAACCAGGTTTCAGTGAACACAATCACCTTAGATGCAAAAGAAACACTATCAGAATACAATTAAGTATGCTTACTACGTAAGCCTCTTGCATTCTGATAGGAAAGTAGGAGAGAATTGGTAAGTTTTTTGGAGCGGGCGTAGCTGGCACAGTGGTTTTGTCCGGCCTGGGTAGACTAAATCTTATAGGCCGTCTCTTCTTTTTCTTTGCTTTGTACTCCTTAACGACAACATACTGAGGCCAGAAATCGGCAGAGCATATTGTGTTAAGGAGCTCGTCAGGGAAATTTATTTTGAAAGATGAATTATCCCTTGGATAAGAAAATTTAAATTGTTCCACCTTAATATGGTCGGATTTGGTTCTGTCTTGAATATAGACAGTAACATCTACAAACAGATCTTAGTCTTAATAACTTTCAAAAATGGTGCACTGCAAACAAATTAAACCTAAATGGCTTCAAATGCAAGCTGATGACATTCTCACGTGTCTCTCCCAAGCTTGCGTCCTATATGCTGAACTGCCGCTCTCTGGAAAGGATCACTCTAGTTGACGATTTCGGTGTCCGCTTGGATCCTTAACTGGAGTTTATTGATCATATCTCGAGCATTGTGAATAAAGCCAGGGGTGTGCATGGATTTATTAAACGGTGGTCGAAAGAATTCGATGACCCCTACGTCACGAAGAATTTATACATTTCATTAGTTCGTCCTATTTTAGAATATGGATCTTGCGTTTGGAGTCCCCAGTGGGACGTCCACAGCAAACGCATTGAGTCCGTTCAAAAGAACTTTTTACCTTTCGCTCTTCGTGGCTTAAACTGGGGTGCAAACCTTAGGTTGCCATCTTATTCTAATAGGCTTCTCCCAATTAACCTAAGAAAACCGTAGAACGATGCTAGGCATTGTCTTTATGTATATCCTGATCCGTGGTGACGTGGAAAGCAGCGATCTATTGGGTCAGTTGAATTTCCACGTACCATGTAGAACCACTAGATCCTACCTGCCTTTAGCTTTGCACCACTGCAGAACATCATATGAAATGCATGAACCCTTTAGAGTATTATGTGAAAATTATAATGATTTGTACAAAATTACCTCATCTGAAGATAGTCTTCCTAAACTAAAAACATTAATCTTATCCCACTTAGTACACATGCAAGATAGCAATCGAGATGCCTGTTAGTAGTCTATATTCCTCGCATTCTTTTACCTATACTTTTCTTTCACGTCTATTAAAACCTAACCCTAACAAGCACGTGCTTGGTTTCGAAGGGCCCCTTGAGTGTACTATCCGTAGTGCATCAACGTCCAACAGAAATAATTTTATTTTTGTCTGGTCGGAAAAGATTTTACAGGGCCATGGCTAAAGTTAGATCCCACATTTTCCCGATAGAGAACCAAATTTTCGAAGTCAGAACTTTATCTGGCCTTTCACAGGGAGGGTAGAAACCGAACCTTAATCAGGCAGGCTCTGGTTTACACTTTCGGAAGATTAAAAACGGGCAAGCTTTTCTTTGCAAAATCGGACGTAGTTTGCAAAAGAAAAACAAAATTTTTGACCCGTTGGTCTATTGATAATTATTTCAAACCATCAGTAGATAAATCATTCGTATTTACTTTTCAAATAATTATTTTTTGATCCCACCGCGAATTCGGAAAAAAACTATTTGCCGTCGGCACAACAATTTGTATTTTTACCATTTAAAAAAGTTTTCAAAGTCACTAAAATTGAAAATTAAATTCTGGTATCATTTGGCTTTAAAACAAACAATTAAAAAAAGTAAAGTTAGTTAAATATTCCGTTTACATTTACAAATATCCAAATCAACTGTTTGAGCTATAAAAACAATTAATTATTTTGATAACAAACGATGAGAAAAAGTTTATGAAAACCGGAGCACCTTAAAACCAAAACGAACGTTTTTGGTCAAAAATGAAAAACGAAAATGTAAACCGGAGCCTGCCTGAATATAAAGAAATTCGGTGATTTTGAAGTGTAGTTGATAATTATAATATATTGAAGTTGATAATATATTATACCTAATATGGAGTAAATTTGTGAATTTGAAGTTGAGCATAGAAGTTGATAATAGGTGGAGTCTTCATAGATTCCACTGATAGGGTGGGAATGGAGGAGGCCATCACCAACAACATCGGTAGTTGGAGACTCATAGAGGGTTTGGTGTTTTTTAATGCCTAGATATTTCTATTTCCCCTTGACTTTATTCTGCAAGCCTTGAGTCAAAAAAGGAATTGCAAGTATGCAATGACCGACAAGTTCTCCGGCCTGAAAGTGAGTACCTAGAGAATTGAGTATTTAAAAAAAAAAAGTTCTTCGTTAAGAAAATGCTTTAAGGCAAATAGGTAATAAGGTTTATTTATTTATCAAACAAAAACACGCTTTATCGCGGTAAGATAAAAGTGACTATGGCACCTCCAGAATTTTATATCGAAAATTTCTTACAGAACGACTAACAGAAAAACAGACAAATTTTCAACGTGTTCACTTCCGCACTTTTACTTCCTTTCGCATAAGCAATTCCGTTTTTTATAAATCTTAGAGCTTTATAATGCAATTTTATCAAAATATACATGGTACTGATCAGACTATTGTAGCAGATTTTTAATACTACGGTTCTTCTTTCACACCACAGTCCTGGTGCTCGTCGTCGCTACTTGGACTGCCGTTCACAGAGATAAATTTAAGAATGACTTACCTTTTTCTATGCTAACCGACTCAATTGGATACCCAGCAACAGGACACTTTAATGTAAACATTTTTCCAGCTACCGCCGATAGTTTGATCATTGGTCGAATGTACGGCATACCTTGAGGAAACAAAAACGAAACCGTTTTATGGGTTAATACATGAAACATCAAACTTGTGCACATATTAATAGTATATAAATATAATCGAGTATATATATAACAAGGAAGAAAGCTACAGTCGACTGTGCTCGGCTGTGAGATACCCGGTATCTAAACGTTTTTGCTTTACACTAAAAGGCAATTTAAAATTGTACATACATTATCATACTCTGCTTCGATACTTCTTTAAATAAATCGCCTCTCGAATTAGCTCTCGACTTAAACAATTTAAGGTCATACCTGAATATGAATGATACATTTAATAAGAACGCAAAAAAAACCCGCTCGATCAGCGTCAAAAAATGAATTATGTTATTTTTTGTAATTTCTTGCTATATTGTTAGCGCCATTATATCGCACGGCCAAGGCTCGAATGCGCCACCTGTCGGCTACAGCTTGCAACAGCAGTGCCTTAGGGCGGTGTGTTAATATTCTAACCTTATTGCTAATATCTCCCATGTTTATCATCCGATTTTTGAGTGCGGAAGTAGGCGTGGCCAAATTTTAAAATAAACTTGATCTGCGTGCAACAGATTCCAATGCTGGCACCAAATTTGGTAACTCCAGCTCTTATAGTCTCTGAGATCTGTTGTTTTACACGGACCGACAGACGGACAGACGGACATGGCAAAAAAAGGATAATAAAATACTACTTAAGAACGGCTAGGCCGATTTGCTTCAAATTTTGTTCAGTTGTAACTAACAGGAGAAGGTCAGTGCATAATTTTCGTCAAGGAAAAAATAGCTCACAGCTGGTATCGGCAGTTATTGCCTAAAGAAAGGTTGGTCACTACTAATTTCGGCGTACCTAAACAAATTCAGGACGATACATTCAGGCGCGCACATGTCTTAAATCGGATTAGGCATTAATGAATCCCCCGATCGGTCACGTTTTGACATCATCTGCATACATATCTGGCTGAAATCCTTTATCTAACTAGTTCACATATATGTATCCAGCTGTTAATGATTTGATAGGCTAAACAATGTCTGATAATCTGATAAATGTAACCAAAGAACATGTATATAAACCCCAAGTCAAGTCCAGTAAAGTCAGTACGAGAAGAACTCTTGACGTATTCACTTTTCCGTAGCCCAATTTGTATTGAACTTATTGCGGCCACTGGTATTAAACTTAAATCACGCAACATATACCCCTTTCAGATTTCTGAGTTTATTTAAGTTCGCACATTTGGTGACTCCCGACTAAGAACAGCAACTTTGTTCGAATTGTGACTCTGATTCGATTAATTGGTCAACAAGGTGACCGCGTATGAATAGAAGTTCATTTGGCGAATTTTTTTTTCTACTGCTATCAACTATTCGATAGACCGTTTTTATGCAATATAAAGCGTAAGATCAACATGGTGATCGTAGTTAGAATTACAGTTTGGTTAACTAGGCAAACCAAACTATCCCTATTAAAAAAAAAGCTTGACTACAATTTTTACGTTTTCTTATAAGGTCCGATTTTCCAATGTTAGGTTAATTTTTGTCATTGAGGTAAATTGTTTTTTGGACATCAAATCATGTTTTTATTTATCTGACTGGTAAATACTGACTAGAAAAATAGCTCTAGTTAAAAATCTGTTAGTCATATAAGCACAAAAATTATTTTGGATGACTAAATTACTCCGAATAACAATACAAAGTTAACCTGACATTTAAAAATCGGCACTAAAAGGTTTATTTTATAATTGTAAAATGGCAACTTCGAACATAAAGTCCTTGTTGGATGAACAGCATGCTCTGGGCGAGCGCATTTAAGCCTTGATAAGAAATAATAAGAAAGATTCCGCCAGCAGGCAGACTAAACCTGCATATTATACAGAGCGCTGGGCTAACTTGGTTGACCTATGGTCTAACTTCGCCCTAAGAGATTGCAAAATTCAGAGCGTCCTTAAAGGTGAACAAATGGACCATGAATATTTCCGAAATAATTATTTCAATGGAATAGAAAAAATTTGTAATTAAATACAAAAATATATTCACGACAAACCTTGCCATATTACAATTTAATTCATGTTCCGTGAGCAAAGGGCATTAATTGATAGCTTGGAGCGCATAATGAACATAGTGACTCTAGAGACATGCCAAAATTTTCAAGCAATAATAATAGAATATTGGAATGATATTAAAAACATTAATGTCAAAATTTACAAGAAAAATTAAAAAATCCAAATGAATTGAAGTACGACGATATCCGATGTCCGAAAAAGACAACGTGTCCTTCCAAATACCATTCGGCGAAGGAAGAAAACCCCAAACGGAACCCAGTTCCTCTCCGACAGTAGCGGTACCTCCGCCAAAGGTTCTGTTCCCAAATTTGATGGTAATAATTAACAGTGGCAACAATTCCATTATTTGTTTATAAAAATGATTCATGAATCCTCATTACCCATTATACAAAAAATGTGGGATCTAAAAACGAACTTAGTTGAAGATGCTGAACGTTCGGCGCTTGTCGCTAGCGGAAAATAATTATGCGACAGCACGGAAATTGTTGCAAGAGCGTTGAAGCAACAAGAGAGTGTTATGCAACACTCTAATACAAAGATTGTTAGATGAAGCAGCTATATTTAACGATGCCAAAGACATCAAAGCACTATACTTCTTGAAGCTGAACACTACTTTAATATAATGCAATCCGATAGCATGTAAATTCCAAAGGGATTGCCAAGACAACAAAATAAAAAACTTGGCTGGATTGTCACTGAAAAGGTTTCGGATCAACAAGCAACATCGTCCGTGTGTGCGGTACTCACGGAAGGAGAAAAAGAGGATGAGCAGCTTGTGAAGTACAGGGAGCTTGGCAATTTTCATTAAATTAAAAAATTGTACTCTCCAGTGGAAAGCAATATGAATCCCACTTCCGGGAAAATATTCAGCGAGAACAAGACTCAAGATTTATTGCGCAAATACGATTTCTGGAGCATACATCAGCGCTTGGGGAGAGTCGTGACATTGCCACGCGACGATTCTTATCCCTAGAAAAAGGGTTGCAAAAGATTAAGCTATCAAGCATGAATACATTTATGAAGGAATATGAAATGCCTGAACAAATGAAGGAAGATCCCTAAATAATTCTGCTAAATTCGCATAACTTTATACCGCATCGTTGTGTGTTGAAGCTCGATAGTCACACAACAAAATTACGTATTGTATTTGACGCATCAGCAGCAACATCATCCAGAAAATCATTAAATTATTTGTTGCACAAGGGTCGAACAGTGCAAAACACCTTGATGTTCATACTGCTACTATTTAGAATACACAAATATGTATTCACGGCTGATATTGAAAAGATGTACAAGCAAATTTGGATTAACCCAAAGGATCAGCACTACCAAATGATCGTATGGACCCATAGACCCACCAGAGGAATTAAAATATAACTGTTTGAAAACGATCATATATGACTAAGCAAATGCAGCATTAAACGGTTGGATTTTCGTCTCTGAAAAATTATTTTTACGTAGATGATTGCATCACTGGAGCAGATACCATGACAAAAGCCCTTCAAATAAGAACTGAACTTAAAACAATATTGCTCATAATTTAAATTCTGAATATGGTGTTCAGATAATCAACTACTACAGGAATTAAATAAAGAAGACATAATCCCTAATTTTCTGTTGGAAGTCAAGGCATATGAGGATTGCAGCGTAAAATTTCTTGGAATAATCTGGACTCTTAAAAATGATAAACTTTGCGGCAAAACACAAATTGCTTCAAATACAAAAATAAAGAGACGTGAGTGGTCTCAGAAATATTTAAAAAATCTCCAGTTGTCTATTCTGATGCCTCAGAAAATGCGTATGCAGCATCTGCATATCTTCGTGCAGATCACAAAGACAAAAGGGTGACTGTGCAATTGCTGTGTGCAAAATCTCATTTAGTTCCAATAAATGCAATTGCACTTTTTCGATTGGAACTAAAAGCTGCAGAGCAAACTACTTACAATAGAAGGTTATATCATGCGTATAAAAGAGTAGCCACCAATTGCAAGTGCAACAATCAGCCTAGGAGAACTAAAACGATCAAGGTCTAAAAAACTCCAGAATGTCAGGGCTACGACATAACCTCAAAAACTTGATGAAATTTTTATTTTCCGAGTTCTGGGCTCAGATCATGTTTACCCCAAAAACATATGGTAAACATGATCTGAGCCCAGAACTCGGAAAATAAAAATTTCATCAAGTTTTTGAGGTTATATCGTAACCCTGACATTCTGGAGTTTTTAAGACCTCGGATTCGCATTCAGCGACCCTGAAAACATATGATAAACATGGTCTGACCCACGGACTCGAATATAATTTTGTATGAGGTTTTTTGAGGTTATGTCAGAACCCTGACGTGCTGGGGTTATTTGGACCTCGGATTCGGATTCAGCGACCCCGAAAACATATAGTAAACATGGTCTGACCTCCAGACCCGAAAAAATATTTTTTTTTGTGTGGCTGTGTAATCAATGTCAACGTTGGCAACGACGTTGGTTGTAATGCTCCTTGTTTTACCGTTAACTGTGTTAATGTAATTTTACACAGATTTATTTATTCATCGAAACATTGCAACTGATTGATCATGGAGATACCTATTCTTCAAACAAAATTAAAATATATCAATAAATAATTAAAATTTCCAAAATCCTTTTTTTTTAAATAACAAATAAAATATAAAAAGAAATAAAAACGTCACTTTAAGTAAAATTTATATAGATTAATATGAATAACAATAAGCTCTTACTCACTTACACATACTACTCTTACAATTTTCAAATAAAAAAATCTTTTGGTGCAGCTTTTGATGCATATATGCATATATATAACACATAACATGAAATTTTTAGGAAACCCTTAAGGATATAAATTTAGTTAGTACTTAGTAATATAAGATCAATATTACATTTAGAATACAAAATGTACCGAAGCGTACCAAAACGCCCCTTTCTTTTAAATTAAAAAAATGAACACGGAATTCTAAAATATTATAATTCCGATTGACATGGGAACATAACATATAGTCAAGGTCGATTTTAGGGGATCTTCAAAAATGTACTATCAGAGATCATAGGAAGGGAAGGGTAACGACGGCGTGGATCACATAACATCTAAGATCCCGCATCAGTTAATGATCACGGATCATCTCCGATCCTATAAAGAATATATATTCGTGATCAGCATCACCAGCCGAGTCGATCTAGCCATGTCCGTCTGTCTGTCCGTTATTGGTTTCTACGCGAACTAGTCTCTCAGTTTTTGAGCTATTGGGCTGAAATTTTCAGCATAGTTTTATTTCTTTAGCACGCATATATGTCGGAACGGCCGAAATCGGACCTCTATATCCTATAGCTGCCATAGGAATGATGGCGATATAAATGTAAACAAAATTTTAACTTTTCTGTTTTTAAACGTATTTCTTTTGTTTACACACATTAGGGATCCTTAATATAATTATGTAATGAGAGTCTATGATGAATCCCAATTAACCCACCCCACCCCGAAATAGCTACGGTATAATATGGTCCCATCCGCAATTCCAATCTCGACCCTGAGAACGCTTAGCAGGACTGCGTCCTGTGAGCCTCTTTCATTATCCTGGATGTTACATACAAGAAGATATTTTCTTTTCACAGGACTGCGTCCTGTGAGCCTCTTTCATTATCCTGGATGTTACATACAAGAAGATATTTTCTTTGGAACGTATGCCAGAATCAATGGATATTTACAACAAATTTAGCTAGAAGCTTTCTGCTGATTATTTGGATGAAAGATCTAGAACTACAAGGTTCTGGTCACTTATTTACCGGCCCAGGATGTACAATTCGAAATGCGATAATGACAATAACGACACGAGGTACTACAGAAACTAAGCTACAGGCATCATATGCTCGATTAAATTTTAATGAACAGCTTCAACGGATGATGAATCTTTTCTCACAAGACGGATTCAATTTACAATCAACATTAATGATTGTTGAACAACGGCTGGGAGAAAGAAAAAAAAAATAGCTAACAGCTGGTATCGACCGTTATTGCCCAAATACAGATTGGTCAATACTGATTACCTAAACAAACTCAGGACGATGCATGCCTGCGCGTACATGTGTTACATCGCACCAGCCATAAATTAATCCCACGATCAGTCACGTTTTTACACCGTGTCAAACGATGTATCTGATAAATTTAGCACAAAGTAGACCTAAGTAAATACCCTTTGTATATAAACCCAAAGTCAAACCCCATAAAATCAGTACGAAATGTACTCTTGCCGTATTGACTTCTTTGTAGCCCAATTTGTATTGAACTTATTCCGTCGACTTTAGCCATTGGTATTGAATTCGGGGCACGCAAAAAAAACTAATTTCAGCATTCAGCGTTCAGTCAGAAAGTAATACAATTTTTGGAAACCCCTCCATTGTAACAGTGAAATTAGATAAATAAAATATCAAATTAAATTAATTTAAGAAAACAGTAAAGTGTCGACATATATGTCAAAGAAAAACGGAGCGTATCAATTTTATTCGTTTCAATTAGTAGAAGTTACGATCAGACGACCAGATTAATTCTTTTTTCTTAAATTTATTCCAGTGTGAGTAAAAGTTAATTTGTTGGAATAATGTCTGCTGTTCACGCCAGAAAGGCGCACAGTTTCCAGCTACATTGTCGAATAACAGTTTATCCAGATGTTTTTATCTCGTTAGCTAGCACTGTATCCCCGATCTAAGCGCTCTCCCTATTTTGTCTAGAAGTCCCGGCAGCCCCTCTTTTTCCCTTCCTCGCTCTGTCGCAAGTCTCCACTTTGCACTGGAGCAATATATTTAAAGTTATATTGTCAGTACTTATTTCTGATTACACCAATAAACACCTGACGCGTATCGCGCAAAACCCCGAAAAGTTTTTATTTTTAAATATCTTGTGCAACCCTTTTACAAGCACTTGGTCCTATAGAGTCGGATTCTACTGCCTACGTTTCCTCGACGACCCCACCAGCAGTTCCGGTGGCTTTATCTACCGCACAAGATAAGTTCTAATTATTACATTATTACTGCCGGTCACACAGTTAGGTTTTGCAAAGCCTGTCTTTCTGTTTGATTATTGTCAAAATCCAAGTCCGATTTATCCGACATTAAGGAAGATAATAATTACTTCCAGTTCCAAAGTCATTTCTTTTTTACACTGCCAGACTAATCAAATTCCTCTCTGTGCATGTTACATTTAAAACAATTACGAAAAGTGTAAAGTAAAGTTCGGTAAAACAAATCCAACTTGGAATATTTACTGTGGCTTATGGCAGACAATTAATACACTTGTAGTGAATATTCCAAATTGGATTTGTTTTACCGAATTCTTCCTAATTCATGTTTGTTCCACTGTGTACATATATACATACAGTCCACTCCACTGATCTATATTCTGTTTTCCGCCAAGATTTAGAAATGCAAAATTCGATACAGTCCACTTCACTAAACTATATTTTCTCAGCCGTAAAATATAAGTAAAAAATTACATTAAAACAAGAAAGAAAGCTATCTTTGGTAAACCGAAGTTTGTATACCCTTCCAGTCTGCAATTGGATCATTGAAAATCGATCCATTTTAGTAATATCACTGTGGACGGCAGTCTACGTAGTGACGATGAGCACCGAGACTGTGGTGCGCAAGGAGACTACTATGTACAGCCGTAGAATTGAAAATCTGCTACGATAGTCCGATCAGAACAATTTATATCTTGATCGAAAGGTATTGTAAACTTTTTTGAAACTGCATACTAAGATTTTTCAAAAACGGATCAGTTTAGGAGAAATGGGAGTGAAAGTGAAAAATTAAAATTTTTGAAAATTTGAAAAAAAAAAAAAACTAAATTTTTTAAGGTTGTTGTGATCTTTAAATACGCGTCGAATGACACCTCGATCATCCTGATCCGATACTCTGTTCAAAAGATATTCAATAAACAAGATTTCAACGGCCTTTCCGAAATGAAAACGTTTGTCCTGTTGTTTGTCTGTCTGTCTGTCTGTCGATTTTTTTGTTTTAGAGTCCTGGAACCACTTTTGTTTTATTAATCAGCTCGAGCTAAACAACTTTTGTTCTACGACTTTTTGGGTTTCCCGTTAGTTTGGCGGGAAACAGCTAAAAAAGCTAGATTTCCCGCGCCCATAACTTCTAAACGACTAAAGCTACAGAAACGTGCTATATGTCGTTAGAAATGTATTTTGAAATGATAATATCTTTGCCTTGACATATTTTATCTAAATAAAATATTTAAAAATTTATAATTAAAATTATTTTTTTTTTTAAGTGTTTGAAGTTTTTATAAAAATGGCTCTAACGATTTTGATATAGTCACTCAAGGCCATATAGCCCTTGAGATTGCTCAACTTTTGATATATAACACATATCTGGGAAAATTCGCTTTCTCGATATTACTCATTAAAATTAGTTGCAAAGATCCCATATACCTACCTTTTATACGCACTATACATACATATTATAAGTTAATGCCAACCGAGAATGTAACAGGCAGATGGAGGCATCTCCAACCCTTTAAAGTATATATATATATTCTTGATCAGCGTCACCAGCCGAGTCGATTTAGCCATGTCCGTCTGTCTGTCCGTGTGAAACAACAGATCTCAGAGACTATAAGAGCTAGAGTTACCAAATTTGGTGACAACATTGGAATCTGTTGCACGCAGATCAAGTTTGTTTTAAAATTTGGCCACGCCCACTTCCGCCCTCAAAAATCATAAAAAACGTTAAATAAGCTATACTCGTTATTTTCGGGTTAAGGTTAATAGATACAATAAATTAATAAAATAGAGCGGACGTTTTCTGAAAAGTTCAGTAAAATCGGTTGATAAACATGGGAGATATTAGTAATAAGGCTAGAATTTTAACACACCGCCCTAAGGCACTGCTCTTGCAAGCTGTAGCCGACAGGTGGCGCATTCGAGCCTTAGCCGTGCGATATAATGGCGCCAGCTGCAGAAGAAATGACAAAAGAATATAGCAAAAAATGACAAAAAATAACATAATTTTTTGACGCCGCACTGTGGCTCGTTTTCTCAAAACACGTTGCAAAATTAATAACTTTTGATCTATTGAAGGTATCTACTTAATTTTTTTTTTTAGACTAATTTACAAATCTCCACAATTTTTTAGGTAGTACGTTTTTTAGGTTACGCCCACCAAAAGAGGCGTAATTTATTAGGCAAACTAAAACTTTTGATTTTTTACTATAAAAATACATTTTTCATAGAAATCAATGAACTTAAAAATTCAAAATGATTAAACATATTTTTTTTATACTCATTCTATAAATAAAAAAAAAATGTTGCATAAAAAAAATGTACAAAAAAAATTATTATTATTTTGCAACTCCGGTACTTGAAGCTATACATTTTGGTGCCTTGCCGTTTTCCATACTGGCCGACTACAAAGTGTCAGTTTGGTAGCATGGTTTGATATGAACAATTATCAAAATCTCGAAATGCGCACAATTGTAGCAATGGTTTTTTTTTTTTTGGTTTGTTAGTTGAATATCTCCACTAATTTTTAGTATTATCTAGTGCTCGCATACAAGTTAACCAGCTCAAGATCACAGCAGCCTTACCCAAGCTGTAAACAAATTTCTTTCTAAACAATTCTTAGTTGGGAACCACTTATTCAGCCTTCCCAAACAAATCCCAAATAGCTTCCCCACTTAAGTAGAAGTTCATTATTAAG